>CADEBD010000631.1:0-20967 GCA_902825455.1 Arctia plantaginis
AATAAATAATAATAATAATAATAACATTTATTTCATAGTAAAGTTTTACAGTTTCATTACATAGGTTATTATAATAGTTAGGTATATGACTTAGGCTATAATTAATTGGAGTGATTGCTGTTCTCCTAGATAAGCAACTAAGTTGCCTGTGTTTAGGAGTTACAGTCCCTCAAGTGCGCATATGGGAGTGAATGTCGTGTGCATAGCGTGCGTGCGCATGTGTGTGTGTGGGTGGGTGTGCGCGCGTATGTGTGTGCGTGTACGTGTGTGTGTGCGTGCGTGAGTGTATGTGTGTATGAGTGCGTGTGTGTATATGAGTGTGGTTAGGTGTTTGTGGCCTTACTTGGTTTCAATTTTCCGCGTTAATAATAATATATATTGTGCTTAACCGTGTAGGAATTGCTCTGTTTCGTCATAATTCAGGTTTTAGAGGTAGGATTTAACAGTCTTTGACAGTAGATGTTTGGGCAAATGATAGATAGGGCACACTGCATTGATTTGAATTTGAATTATTATTATATGATTGTTATATGTTTGTTTATATGCTTGTTATAAACAGATGGACCAAGGTAGGAAGAAAATCTTTAAAGAAAGTTGAGCCCGCAGGAGGGATTGAACAAATTCGGTCTTTACGACGTTAAAAACAAATCGGTAAAAGCGGTGTGAGACGGTGTTGTAATCCTGTTAGGTGTAATAAAAATAGTTGTCTCACACTGAGTAAATTGCACTTCTTATAAAGCTCGGTTGTTGCAACTGAATGTAGCAACTTTTTAAAATAGCACGATGAGCTATTTTCCAGTGGTCTTAGAATTATTTTAGCTGCACCTCCCCAGCAAGGAATACAATAAATTATTATGGAGTGACAGAGGGCATAATACACGTTACGGATAACCGCTTGATTGGCTACGTGTCGTAAGTTTTTGAAGACATATATTAGTTTACGAACGCGTCCCGAGAGAGTGTCAATATGTTGTCTAAATTTAAGGTGTTTATCCAAGATAATGCCGAGGTATTTAATTTGGTTAACTGAAGTTATTGCTAGGCATTTGCAATTCGGTTTCGGTTTAAATAAAGCTCTGGACAAGAAATAATCTTTAATTATTTGCTCTTTAGTTTAATAAACCGAGATCACGTCAATATTAGAGTCAAAAGTTTTGTCAGACACAAACATATTCTCGGATGTTACAAGCCTTAACAATCTCAGTACGTTATTTGACTCTAATGTAGTTAATAAGTTTTCAGTTACTAACAAAACAAATTTCATAAAACGTAAAGCTTTTAAAAGCCAAATTAATGTGTTTTTATTTAAGAAAAAGGGCATTTTCAAAGCTGTTTGTGAAATTGAGTTAAAAAAAAAATTGTGTACACCGTATTATGAATAAACACAGTCAGAAATAGTTACTGACGGCTGATAAGTTCAATGTGCGATCGTGTCGCTAAAAGCAATGGATTCTGGAACACAACAGACGTAAATAAGCAGTTTACTGTTGGTGTACTAAAATTGTTTAAAATATCAACAATTAAGTAATTATGATGGAAAAGCGAATTTTACTACGACTTATAGAAGAATTAAAGGGGAATACGTACAGTATGAATATAAATAGATAATATTTACATTTATAAATACATACATATTTGTGTGGTGACGGATTAAAAATACAGAGTGTCACCAGCCCTATTCATCCCGTAGGTGTCGTAAGAGGCGACTAAGGGAGCAAACTACGCAGGACAACAGCACTGCAGAGAGAAGGAAAACTTGACACAAACCCTATACCAATCCGTCTGTCCAGCGTGGTATAGTAGGCCAAAACCTCCTTTCTAAGGAGAGGCTTATGTCCAGCAGTGGACTGTTAAAGGCTGTTGATGTGTAATGACATATTTAGTTTGATTTTTTTCATGGAATAGGGGGCCGCCGACCATGGACGCCTGCAACTCAGGACACAAACGTACTCTGGGGGGAGCCACCTTTGTCTAACCTGCCCGTTGCCGAGCAGTAAATCCGGCAACAGAAATTACGCGGAGGACGCAAGAAACCTGGAGGTAGTGTCGAACACCGACACTGCCTCGGAGATGAGCGGAGCGAGTACCCCTATGGTCTCAGCTGCGGAGCAGCACCAGAAGGGTACTCCAAAGCGCAAAAGGCGCTCGCTTCGCCTGGGCCTGAAGAGGCAATTGGAGTCGGCCTCGAGCGATGAAGCCTCGGCTCCCAAAGTCGGCACAAGCCGCAGAGGCGCTCGCGGCGGAGGCCGACTTCCTAGGGTTGCCCAGGAGCAGAAGAAGGAGCCCCTACGCTCCTACACTCCCGTGAAGAGGGTCGCGTCCGAGAGGTCGACAGACGTGACCGAGGTGAGGAGCGAGAGGGAGGGTGAGCGGAAGCAGAGCAAAACCGGCAACCCCGTGGACCAGATCGAGGAGGAGGAGCAGGCAATCGGCCACGCCGATTGCCTGCTCCAGACGTCCGGGGTAGCCAGGGGTCCCGAACAGGAGGCCCTGGTAGCGGTCGTGCGCTCCATCATCGAGGCGGGACGACTCCTCGTGGCCGAGAGCAAGGCCCACGCTAGGGAGAGAGCCCGCCTCGAGGCGGATCTCGCCAAGGCTCGTGCCCACGCTGGTGCCACACCAGCGTCTTCGGCACCTGTGGCGTTGTCCGCCCGTAAGGAGCCGGACTTAGTCCGACTCGTGGCGGAGATGGAGGAGCGTATAATGAGGCGCATCTCCGCAATAGAGAGCGCCCGTTGTCGCCCACCTCTGGCTCCGCCAAGGGCAACCTATGCGGCCGCTGCCAGGGCGGGCCTAACAGCCCAGCCAGCAGCTAGGGTGGCTGGGCCGTCATCAGCGAACCCGCCCTAGAAGACCGGAAAGGGCAAAGGGAGGGGGCGGCCCCAACCCAAGCCCCAGTCTCGGCCCCGGCTGACACCGCACAGCGCCCGTTGGAGCGGGGCTGGACGGTGGCCGGGGACAACAAAAAGAGGCGGAAGGCCGCCAAAAAAGCGGCCAAGAAGGCGAGGAGGGACGCCGCCGCCGCCGCGAAGGGAGCGCCGAGGAAGCTCCGCGCCCCTCGCTCCTCGGCCGTCGTTATCACTTTGACGGCGGAGGCAGCGGAGAGGGGCGTGGGGTACGCCGAGGTCTTGACGAAAGTCAAGGCCAACGTGGACCTCAAAGCCCTCGAGATTCCGGGCGTCCGGTGTAAAAACACACGGACGGGAGCCCGGCTCCTCGAGGTCGCCGGCGCTACCAGTGGCCCCAAAGCCGACGCCCTAGCGGCTAAGCTGAGGGAGTCACTGGATGCAGCTGACGTCCGAGTGTCCAGACCCACTAAATGCGCAGAAGTTCGCATTACGGGCCTGGACGACTCTGTCACGGCGGACGAGCTCAGACTCGCCGTGGCGGAGACGGGAAGCTGCCCTCTGGACAGCGTGAAGGCCGGAGCAATACGCTTCGGTCCCGGTGGACAGGGGGCAGCGGTTGTCAGCTGCCCCATCGCGGCGGCCCAGAAGGTCGCCGATGGACGGAGCCTCCTGGTCGGAGGTTTCCTGAGGGCGCAGGCACGACTCCTGCAGGCCCGACCGGCAAGGTGCTTCAGGTGCCTGTCGGTGGGTCACGTAGGGGTGCACTGCACGGCGGAGGCCACCGTAGGTGACCGATGCTTCCGCTGTGGCCAGCCCGGTCACAAGGCGGGTGGCTGCAACGCTCCGCTGCGTTGCTTTAGGTGCGCAGCGGGGGGCAAGCCTGCCGACCACCGGGTTGGTGGTAAGGCCTGTGCCCTATCGCGACCGAAGCCGGGAGGCCGACCTTCCGCCTCCGAGCCGCTGATCCAGACGGAGAGTGCCGCTGGACAGCCGCAAAGCTCGCTGCGGGATGCGGGGATGGAAGTCCAGTGATGGATCCACATCTCCGCATCCTCCAGGTGAACGTAGGCCACGGTGCCGATGCTCAGGATCTTCTGCTCCAGAGCATGGCACAGTGGTCCATCAACATCGCCGCTATCGCCGAGCCATATGTCCATCGGTTTCTCGGGCCTGCCTGGGAGACCGACTTGGACGGCACGGCGGCCCTGGTGCACGGCACCGCAGCCGGCACTCCACCTCTTGCAGTAGTTGCAAGGGGACGGGGCTGTGTAGCGGCGATAGTTGGAGATATAGCGGTCGTGGCCGCTTATTTCACGCCGAACCGAAACCTAACTGAGTACGAGCAATGGCTCGCTCAGCTGGCCGTCGTCGTCGATGCCTGTCGCCCCCACCCGGTTCTTGTGCTGGGGGACTTCAACGCCTGGTCGCAGGCTTGGGGTTCCCTGCGCACGAACCCGAGGGGCAGGGCATTGGAGAACTGGGCTGAAAGATTCGGCCTAGTTCTCCTAAACCGGGGGGCCGTGGCCACGTTCGTGACGGCGAGGGGTAGTTCGATCGTGGACATCTCGTTCGCATGCCCCTCGCTAGCGCGTCGTGTCCAAGGCTGGCGCGTTGTTGTCGGGGAGGAGACAGGTTCGGATCACCGATATATTCGGTTTGACGTCTCCGCCCCTGCAGATGGCGCGCCGGTCAGACCGGCACCACCTGAACCACGTTGGGCGCTCAAGCGCTTAGATCGCGACCTCCTCCTGGAAGCCGCCATCGTACAGGCCTGGGCTCCTGCGCCGGACAGGCCTGTCGACGTCGATGCTGAAGCACAGTGGTTCCGGGAGGCCATGACCCCCGTCTGCGATGCGGCGATGCCTAGGGCTCAGCCCAATACTGCAAGGCGCCAGGTCTACTGGTGGTCGCCGGAGATCGCACGGCTGCGTCAAGCCTGCGTGACCGCGCGCCGCCAGTGGTCCAGGTTCCGCAGGAGGCGTCGCCGCCCCGAAGATGCGGCAGCGAGAGAGGCGGAGCTGTTAGCGGGTTACAGGGTTGCCAAGAGGACCCTTCAGGCAGCGATAAAGCGGGCCAAGAGCGAGGCCCGCCGCGAGATGCTGGAGACACTGGAGCGGGATCCGTGGGGACGCCCCTACCGTATGGTTAGGGGCAAGATGCGCCCATGGGCCCCGCCGCTCACACGGTGTCTTCAGCCAGAGCTGCTTGAGAGGGTCGTTGGCTCCCTGTTCCCAACGCGAGTGGTGGAGCATACTCCGCCACAGATGGCTCCGCCTCCGGCGCTTGAGGCGCCTAACGTGGATGACGACGACGTGCCTGAGGTCACTGGGGTGGAACTAAGGGTGGCGGTGTTACGGCTTAGAGCCAAAAACACCGCCCCGGGACCCGATGGCATTCCTGGCCGAGCGTGGGTCCTGGCCTTAGTCGACGAGGCTCTCGAGCCCCGACTGCGAGGGTTCTTCAGCGCATGCCTCGAGCGGGGCCAGTTTCCGAAATTGTGGAGGACGGGGAAACTGGTCCTCATCCGAAAGGAGGGGCGCCCGGCGGACTCACCGTCCGCCTACCGGCCCATAGTGTTGCTTGACGAGGTGTGCAAGCTCTTTGAAAGAGTGATTGCAAGGCGCCTCGTCAAGCATCTCGTGATGGTTGGGCCGGATCTGGCGGACAACCAGTACGGTTTCCGTCAGGGGCGCTCCACCGTGGATGCGATCATGCGCGTGAAGGCTCTGGCGGAGGAAGCAGTCTCCCGGGGCGAAGTGGTGTTGGCGGTGTCCTTGGACATCGCCAACGCGTTCAACACTATGCCCTGGAGCTGCATCAGGGAGGCGCTCGTGTATCACGAAGTGCCTCTCTACCTCCGCCGCATAGTCGGGGCATATTTGTCGGAGAGAGCCGTCGTCTACCCCAGTAGGACCGGTCTCGGTAGGCGTGAAATGTCGTGCGGTGTTCCGCAGGGGTCGGTGTTAGGGCCACTCTTGTGGAACATCGGCTACGACTGGGTGCTTCGTGGTGCCTTCTTGGATGGTGTCGCCGTCGTGTGCTACGCGGACGACACACTCGTGACGGCGCGCGGTAAGACGCACCACGAGGCAACCCTGAGGGCCACGGCCGGGGTTGCCCAAGTCGTTGAGCGTATCCGGCGGCTGGGTCTCGAGGTGGCTCTGCACAAGTCCGAGGCCCTGTTCTTCCACGGGCTTCGGAGGAAGCCGCCTGAGGGATCTAGCCTCACGGTAGGAGGCACTCGCATCGGCATCGAGCCCTCGATCAGGTATCTGGGGCTCGTACTCGATGGCCGATGGGACTTCGGATATCATTTCCGAGGTCTGGTCCCCAAGTTGGTTGGGGCAGCGCGTGCGTTGGCGCGGCTGCTGCCCAACATGAAGGGACCCGATGACTCCTGCAGGAGACTCTACTCGGGGGTTGTGCGGTCCATGGCCCTTTACGGGTGCCCGGTATGGGCGGGGGCCCTGAAGGCCAGCAACGTCGCGATACTGCGACGACCGCAGCGAATGCTGGCCATCAGGATCATAAGGGGGTACCGCACGATCTCCTTTGAGGCAGCGAGTCTCCTGGCCGGAACTCCACCGTGGGACCTGGAGGCGAGAGCCCTTGCGGCACTATATCAGTGGCGCAAGGAGGCGCAGGAGGTGGGTCGATGCCCCGAGATTCGAGAAATCGATGACCGGAAATCCCAACTCCGCCAGGTCATCATAGGGGAGTGGAGGGAACGACTCGGGCAACCGAGCGCTGGGCACGCCGTCATTGCGGCGGTAAGACCCGTTATGGAGGATTGGCTCGAGAGGCGTCACGGGACCCTCTCATACCGATTGACGCAGGTGATCACTGGGAAGGGATGTTTCGGAGATCACCTGTGTCTGATCCGCAAGGAGCCAACGCCTGAGTGCCACCACTGCGATGGCCAGACCGTGGACACGGCTCTCCACACGCTGGCAGAGTGCCCGGCGTGGGTTGAGCAGAGGCGAGACCTCGTGGCGGCCATCGGAGTGGGAGTTCTCTCGCTCGATAGCCTGATTGCGGCTATCGTGCGGAGCGAGAGTGCGTGGAACTCTGCCGTCTCCTTCTGCGAGCAAGTTATGCTCGCGAAGGAGACGGCGGAGCGGGACCGGGAGAGGTTTAGAACTCTCCCGGCCCGCCAGGCCCGGGCACGGGCCAGGCAGCGCAGGCGACTCAGGCGCCGGAGGTCGCAGAACGACCTCCGTCCTCCATAAGCGCAGGCCTGGGGGTGACAGGTGAGGCCATCTGTCACCCTAGCAGAAGCAGGCCGGGGTGGCGGCGAGCGCTTTGCGAAGCGCGCTCGCTTCCAGGGAGCACAGGGAACATGGGGTTCCCACACGGGGCGGGGGTCGTCTACTCGTCTGTAGATGACCCGAGGTATGTCGGGGCACCAGGGCCTTCCTTTCTAGGGTATACCTGGTTCCCCGGCTATTAGTACCCGAGACGGCGTGCGGTTTTAGTCGGTTCGAGTCCGACATGCCACCGACAGGTGGTATCCGAGGGGATTTCCGCACGGAAAAAAAAAAAAAAAAAAAAAAAGGACACAAGCGCGTTGCAAGCCTTTGAGGAAGGAGTACGCTCTTTTATTTATTTTTTATTTTTTCTTGATATGTACAGAAGCCAAATAACTAAGGAAAATTAGCGTATTTAACAACAAGAAGTACGGCATCACAAGGCACAGGAGTAAGACACACATAATGTTAAGTATTTTTATCATTAAACTACTATTTTGGAAATTCTGTAAAGTTCTAAAGATCTTCGTTCTTGCATTGTGTTTCTCATTAATAAGAGTCGCAATTCGTCGGCAGAAGCGGAATTCAATAAGACAATGTCTTTTCAATGTTTTTCCTGACCATGACTGGTGCTATTCCCCTCCTTTCATGCTTTAAGACCAAATCAATCCTACATAGTTGTATCATTAAGAAGAGAATTAGTCCAGTATATAAGTGGGCAATATAAAAACGAGCAGACGGGTCACCTGATGGTAAGCAACTACCGCCGCCCATGGACACCTGCAACTCAAAAGTCACAAGTGCGTTGGAGTCCCTCCCGCTCGAGTTAGCGGGAGGGGGGATTTGGGCTCCGGTAACCTCACTTACTCAGTGTAAGGCAACGAAAGAATTGCTTAACACCGGTTTTCTGTGAGGTATCACTCCGATCGAGCCGGCCCATTCGTGCCGAAGCATGGCTCTCCCACGGGAGTGCAGCAAATATAGTTGATAGTATTTTTATATAGTTGATAACTTCAGATAGTATTATCGAGCTTATAATATATAAACCCTTATATAAACTTGTTGATGTGCACTTACTTGTATAATGTTTGCTCCAGTCGATCTGTAACAAATAAGAAAAAGTTATGAGTAACAATTATGATATAGTATACGATCAGAGGAAGGATGTATTGAATCCTTCAAAACCTTTCTTCTGAATTCTAAACTGTGTTAAATGAATTATTCTTAATAACAGGGCCTTAATTCTGCTATTTTATGTTCATGCCAAGCCACTGTCATACCACTGATACGCTATTGAGATGCCATCGAGTGGCCATTGGCATTGGTATAAATATCGGTAGTTGAAAATATATTACGTTTTTTGAGGAAATGTTTTTTTTTTATAATTTATTTATTTCATAAAATAGCAGAATTGAGGCCCAGCTTTATTGTAATGAATATGTACAAATGGCGGCCCTATCGCTAACAGTAATATCTTACAGGCAATCTTCAGATGGACACATCGACGGTAAGTGTACGAATTCATGGGCAATTTTGGCATAAAAAAGTACCACACTGACACTTAAAAATTTTACAACATATACTTATATGTTATAAATTTTTTACACGTGTCCTTTTTCTACATATATTTATGTAGAAAAGGGACACGTGTTACGGCACAAAAATCAATAAAATTACATTTCAAGTTTAATTGGTCACTAAAATAAAATCATCCAATTTTATTTTATTTAAAATTCAACCAATTCATCAAGGAAATATCTAGGTAACCATGTTTCTACTTGTATCGTTTTCATGTTTAAGATACTACCTGTACGGCTGATAATTCAGGTACTGGATAGTGTCAACAAAGTTCCATGAAAGGGAGAAAGGAGTTTGTAACGAACTCATTACATAAGTGTACATGTGTTGTGTTGGGCTGTCATCAGTTACGAACTATGACAATCTCAACTTATGTGTTAAATATGCTTGCAAGCTACCCGCCAGTTGGGTTCATTTTGGTCTAGCCACTTTGGATTTAATTAGTACTGAGAATATGCCTATGAATTCACGATATTTTATGTAACGTAAGTAGAGTAAGACTGCGCTGATGGCGTAGTGGTTTAAGCGGTCACTTCGCCGCTTCCTGCTGCGCTGAGTGTTGTGGGTCTGATCCCCACATGGGACAACACTTTGTGTGATTTACAAATAGGGAATATGCATGTATTTTTTTAATTTTTTTAAACGATTCTACTAGTTATTACATTACCAAAAATAAATATAACACATACGAAATATAAACCGTCAAGCAAAAAAAATTTATTAAAATCACTATCATTTTGGGGCAATTTGAACACGTCCATTTTGGCGCGCTTTTTTTTTGACGTCAGATTACACTTTCAGACGAATTCGATGTCAACAACGGAGTGAAGTTCACAAAGTTTGTGAAAGTTAAAAAAGTGAGTGATAAAAATTAACTTATTACCATGGAAAAGCCAATAAAAACTTATTATAAATATTGTGCCGTTCCTTTGTGCCCAAATAATATCAAAACTGCACCTGACAAAGTATATTCAGTCATTGTGTTGAGTCTTTCTACACGGGAATTTAATAATTTAACACTGAAAACGTATTAGTTATTAACTTAAAATGAAACAAATAATCACCAGAAACCAAATATTACAAATACACACAACTTGTTGACACTCTTGACAGTGTAGGTTGACGTCACGTTTTATTCAACCAATAGCGTTGCGTTTTAGAAATTTGCGAGGGAATCTTAAAAAAGCCAATTTTTGATGATTAAATTTCACTATTAAATTATAATAAATTTCAAAAATAATTGTATGGGTATCTTTTTTTAGCAATAAATATTACAAATAAAAATATTTTGTCCATTTTGGTGTCACGTGCATATTCCCTATTGTTGTTCTGAGTCTGCTTGTTCTTTGTGTCCGTTAAATGTATGTTTGTAAAGTCTCGGCGACACAGGATATATTGGTATTGAGAAAGATGTCTTTTTTCAAAAAAAAAGAAAAAATATATTATTGCCTATAATACAACTTCTACTACAACGAAACGACGTGTGCGTGCTTTATTTTATCCTATGTTACAATACGAAATTAACAATAATAATAACTTCACACATCTCACACACGGCAGTCTGATCCCAAACTAGACAGAGCCCGTACTATGGTAACCAGCCTACTGGTAAACATACTTATATATATCTAAATAAATACACATTATAGAAAATTTACACCATTTTTCTTTCCTGTCTGGAATTCCCCTCGGATACTACTCACCACTTGAGTGGTTATGTCGGACTCGATCCAAACAAAAACCGCACGCCGTCTCCAGGTATCCGTAGCCGGGGAACCGGGTATAATCTTTTTTTTTTTTTTTTTCCATGCGGAAATCCCCTCGGATACCACCTGTCGGTGGCATGTCGGACTCGAACCGACTAAAACCGCACGCCGTCTCGGGTACTAATAGCCGCGGAACCAGGTATACCCTAGAAAGGAAAGCCTTATAGATGACCCTTCCTATAGATAAATTACACCCAGACACAAAACAAAATAATTATCGTGCTCATTACATAATATTTGTTCTGGGTGGGAATCGAACAAACGACCACCGACTTAGCAGTCAGGGTCACTAACCACTAGACCAAAATGTTCGTCCATTAATTTATTAATTTTAAATTATGTTTTACGTAGAAGTTTGAAACAAATACAAGTACAATCTATATTTATAAAACAAACTTTGTTATATCAGAGATTACCACGTGTTTTTTTTATATGATATACGAATAATACTAACTTAATATTAGCGAAACGAGTATTTAATTATGTATCTACAAAGTTATTATAAATTATAATTAAGTTCACTAGCCTTTTAAGTGATATCTATGATTTCTAAATTATAAATAATAATAACCTCGACCAACCATTTTCAGAGGCTCGCCATAGGCAACTGGATTAAGGGCCCGATACAGAAAGCAGTTCTTCTCGATACGGCATGTATTGTGAGGAGGTTTCTGTCTCTGGGGTCCTAACCGCCAGTGGGGACTGTACCCGAAACCGATGGGACACATTTTTTAAATTTATTTTGTTATTTTGGTACACAAATATATTTTAAATGTATATTTAATGAAATAATAGAAATATAAATATAATAATATTTCGGACATTTAATCACAACGCCATCTAGTTTCAAACTAAGCATAGCTTGTACTATGAAAGCTAGATTGACTGTTAAAATACCAACATACTTTTTTTTGTAAATACAAACATATGTTATGCATAGAAAACACCCAAAATCTGAAACAAATATTTGCAGATAATACAAACATTCAGGTCAAGTCATTTGCACGATACCTATGCCAGTTTTACCACTATATAAAAACCAGTTAATTTCTTTTTGTCTGTCCGTCTGTCTGTTTGTTCCGGTTAATCTTCTAAACGGCTGGACCCATGGGTATAATATTTTACTACCAAGTAGTTATCTATATAAGGAGTAACTTAGGCATTTTTTTTATTTCAGAAAAATCCCATAAACCTTTGCCCGGCCCGGGAATCGAACCCACTAAGGCAGCGTTTTTCAAATTACACGCTAGTATTAAATTAAGAGATAAAAATTTACACACTGTCAAAATATTATATTAAAAATAATGTGTAATATATTCTATCTCATTCTCTCCTATACATTTATGTGTTTGTTTCTTTATCGTGACGCATTTTCGTTCCATTAAGATTCAAATCACAACGATTCCAAAAAAGTTTCACTTTAAAAATATGTTCATGCAAATAAAGTAATAGGAAGAGGCAATAAGAGAGGGAGAAAAGGAAAACTCGAGACAAACCCTTTTTTTTTTTTTTTTTTTAACGTGTGGAAATCCCCTCGGACCGTCACCCCTCCGGGGTTTGCGCCGGGGTGGTGTGTCGGACTCGGACCGACTAAAACCACACGGTGTGCCACTCTGCGCCTGTAACAGGAGGGATCCGGGAACAGCTGTTGTTAAGACATCCGGACCCCTCCTAGCGCCAGCCCGCTCCTGGTGCGGACTCCGTCTCAATGTTTTTCCTCTCTTTATAGGCGACGTCCGGCACACGCGGACGCCGCCCCCTCGCGGCTGGCCAAACTAATGCGGGTGGAGGGGAAACCCACCCCGTCCACCCGCGGCCACACTCAAGGCGGCATGAGGCTGTGATAGGCGGGCCTCCGCCGCCCGGTTCGCCGGCGGCGGATCGGGTCCGAGTGGAGGTCGTCCTCCCGGGCCCTCTCCGCCGCCTCCTTCCGCGAGATTACTACCTCGCAGAAGGTTGCGGCCGCGGTAAAACAACTGTCGCTACCGGCCATGGAGCGTACTACGGCCGGTAGCGAGAGATCCACTCCGATGACTGCAGTGAGGGCCCGGCGCTGCGCCGCCCATGCGGGGCAGACCGCCAGCGTGTGCTGGGCCGAGTCCTCACTGCAGTCGCAGTGGTGGCAGGTGGGACTCAGTTCCCTCCTAGCGACCGTGTGCAGGTACTTTAGGAAGCAACCGTGCCCGGAAAGCACCTGCGTCAGCCGGAAGGAAAGGGTCCCGTGCTGCCGCCCTGCCCACTCGGCGATGACCGGCTGGAGAGCCTCCACGGCAGCGAAGCCAGCGCGTGGAGTCTCCAGCCGGAACGACCAACGAGCCATCGTGGCTCGGCGAGCGGCTTCGCGCCACTCGCGCACATCCTCGGGCGGAGGGCGAAATCCGCTCTCCGCCCGGGAGTCAGCCACTCGCCGATAAACTTCGGCGAGCACTTCCGCCTCCAAATCCCACGGGGGAGTTCCGGCCAACGCGCATGCCACCTCCGTCGAAACGGTGCGGTAACCGCGTATGGCTCTGACCGCCATTACCCTCTGAGGGCGCCAGAGGCGTACCCTATTCTGGGCGGTCAGAGCCGCCGCCCACACCGGTGCACCGTACAGTGCCATTGACCGGAAAACCCCCGTGTACAGCCGTCTTGTCGCGACGCTGGGTCCACCCATATTGGGCAAAAGTCGCCCTAGGGCAGACGCAGCGGCGACCAGCTTTGGAGCAAGCTGTCGGAAGTGCTCGTCGAAGAGCCACCTCCCGTCGAGGATCAGGCCCAGATATTTCATTTGGGCCCGAACCGGTACGAGGACCGAGTTGAACACGATTGAGGCGCCAGGGGGTGGACCACGACGGGGCCCATGAAATAACAGGGCCTCCGTCTTATCTAGGGCACCCGTAAGCCCAGCGCCGCAATGCGCCCGACCACCAGGGAGACTCCCCCTGTGGCCAGGCGCGCCGCCTCTTGGAAGTTTGCCCCCCGGGCTGTCACCAGGGTATCGTCTGCGTAACAGATTACACCCAGCCCGGGGGGGAAATCGGCGCGAAGGGCCCAGTCGTACCCTATGTTCCACAAGAGGGGTCCAAGAACAGACCCCTGTGGAACACCGCACGACATGGGCCGACACCTCAAATTACCTTCTCGGTCCTCGTACACGACGGTACGCTCCTCTAAATAGTCTGCCACTAGCCGCCTCAGGTACTTTGGCACCCCATGATAGTGGAGTGCTTCCCTGATGCAGCTGAATGGCAGACTATTGAATGCGTTGGCGATGTCTAATGACACCGCCAACAGCACGCCGCCACAGCTCACGGCCTCAGGCGCAACACGGCGTCGACTGTCGAACGCCCCGCCCGAAAACCAAATTGGGCGTCCGACAGATCGGGGCCCACTTCGCAGAGGTGCCGGACGATGCGGGCAGAAAGAACCCTCTCAAACAATTTGCCCGCCTCGTCCAGCAGCACGATGGGCCTATAGGCCGCGACCGAATCGGCAGGCCGTCCCGGCTTCCTTAATAGGACCAGCTTCCCGCTCTTCCAGCACTCAGGGAAGCGTCCCGACGCCAAGCTAGCGTCGAACACCTCCCCGAGGCGGTCTGCCATGTGGTTGAGGGCCAGGGCCAGCACTCGGGCCGGTACCCCGTCTGGCCCAGGGGCGGTGTTCTTGGAACGGATCCGTAGAACAGCCGCCCCTACCTCCGAATCCCGGACGGGCGGAACATTATCCTCCCCCGTGCTCCCCGTCGTCTCCGGCCAAGGAGGCCATCCGCCGGGGGAGTGTGTTCCGCTCGTTGTGGGAAAAGGCCCTCAACCACTTCTCGCAGGAAGCCGGGCTGGAGAGTCTCCGTAAGGGGGGGGGGGCCCGACGCGCGGAGCTTTTGTCGCACCGCGCGGTAAGGGCGACCCAAGGGGTCACGATTAAGACCCTCCAACATCTCCTGTCTTTTTTCTTCTTTGGCGCGGCTAATGGCCAGCTTCAGAGTTTTTCCGCGCCCGTCCGGTACTCCTCATGAAGCCGGTCCTCCTCACCGTCTCCACGGTGACGCCGCCGACTGCGCGTGTAGGACCTCCGGGCACGTGTACAGGCCGCACGGAGGTCCGCCAGCTCCTGGGACCACCAGTAGACCTCCTTCCTTGGAGGCCGACGACCTCGAATGCGGGGCATGGCCGCATCGCATACATGCGTAATCGCATCGCGAAAGCGACCAGCCCCCACGTCGACCTCCTCGGTCGGAGCCTCAGGAGACAGCCACGAGTGAATTATGGCTGCCTCCTCTAGTAGGTCCCCGGTTCAGTCTGCAACAGCCCACCGCGGAAAGCGGGGATAAACGCCGCGCCACGTGGACCCCTACTGGAGTCCTGGGTCCGGGAGAGCTCAAATCGGATATACAGGTGATCCGAGAGCGTCCTCAACCTCTTCCAGGACACGCCAGTTCCTTACTCGTGCGGCGAGGGCAGGGGTAGCGAACGAGAGGTCCACTATCGACCCCCCCTGCTGTCGCACGCACGTGTTGGTGGAGCCTCTGTTGAGAAGACAGAGGCCCACCGAGGCCGCCCACTCCTCTACGGCCTCGCCCCTTGCGTCCGTCCTGGGGAGACAAACCCTATACCAACCCGTCTAGCCAGCGTGCTATAGTAGGCCAAAACCTCCTTTCGAAGCAGAGGCTTATGTCCAGCAGTGGACTATTAAAGGCTGTTGTGAAAGCAATAGGGAATAGGTAATAAATTACATATTATTTACAGAATCACCTACAAAACACCAGTTAGTTTATGTTCGAACAAGAAATTTAAATTGATACCCCAGAAACCTCCACTTCGTATATGTAATCAAAATTCATTGTAATTATTACCGAAGTATATTACAATGGTTTCAGCTTACATTAAACAATGTAACACCGATTATTAGCATTGGCAAATACTCAATTCGGCCTACATTATACAGAATCCAATTTCCAAATGAAAATAGACATTTACAAGTTTCGAATCCTTTCGGAAAATCGTCACTTCCTGTTGGCACTAATAGCCTCGCTATAGAGCCAATTTCGGCCGCCATGTTGAGAATTCCGGTGGATATTTACGAGTCTTTATTCATTGTCGTATGAAATTATTTATATTGATTGGTTTTTGTAATACGTTAGAAGCAATCCTCTGTATCTTGTGTAAGCTGATTCATGAGACTTTGTAGCCGTGTTATTAGTTGGATACAATTTTATAAAGGTACTAGCTGACCCGGCAAACGTTGTTTTGCCATATACATTATTTCAAAAAAAATTGTCAAAAAAAAAATAGGGGTATCAAATTAGATGTTGGCCGATTCTCAGACTTACCCGATATGCACATAAAATTTCACGAAAATCGTGTAGTTTCGGAGGAGTTCAACCACGAACACCGTGACACGAGAATTTTATATATTAGATTCATTTTGGCACATTTCCTGCTATTTACCTTGAGACAGCAGTGTGAGCAGGTAACCTTTGGAATTGAGGTAACATTTAGCAGTTATAAAACAATTATATTGTAAAGACGCGTTATAAAGAAGTCGATGTTTATGAACCAGAAATATTTTTCAATACAGTTCGTTCATTTATGTTATTAATATGAAGGTAGTAAAAATACTAAATAATACATTCAATACATTTACCGTCTTAAATTCATGGCGTACAAATATGCAACCTATGTTACCAATAAATATAATACCTTTAAACGAACAATTCTTATATATGTCTAATATATAAAATTTCTCGTGTCGCGGTGTTTGTTACCAAACTCCTCCGAAAGGGATGGACTGATTTTTATGAAATTTTGTGTGCATAATATCAGGTAGGTCTGAGAATTTACCAACATCTATTTTTCATACCCCTAAATGATAAGGGTGACCCCACCCTAAAATTTTTATTTTCAATATTTCCTAGAAATAATGTATATGGCAAAACAACGTTTGCCGGGTCAGCTAGTGTATATATATATATAAATATATTATAATCTGAATCTCAGAAATAGCACCAATGATTTTCATAAACTTTGTATGCAGGGGGTTTCAGGGGCGATTAATCGACCTAACTAGGTTTCATTTTTAGAAAATTTACCGAAAAAGTAGCGAGCGAAGCTCGGTCATCAGGTACTTATACATTTATAACAATAGTTCTATTACTAATAAACGAATCAATAATATTATTTGTAATTTATAATTTAAATTGCATGGACTGCACTGACGGCGTAGTGGTTTAAGCGGTCGCCACGCCGCTTACTACTACGCTAAGTGCTGTGGGTCCGATCCCCTCATGGGACTACACTTGTGCGATCCATAAATTGTTGTTCTGAGTCAGCGTGTTCTTTGTGTCCGTTTCATGTATGTTTGTAAAGTCCTCCGCGACACAGGAATATAGTTATTCCTAATGCGGGAGTTGTCTTTTTAAGAAAAGAAGAAAAAAGAAGAAATATTTGTTAATAGAGTAAAAACATATTATGTCAACAAGCCATCCGAACAGTTGTCTCTTAAACTTTTTAAAAGTAGATGTCTAGGATCTAAAAGGAGCGGGAGGATCCTTCGGCGAGGCGATCATTTTGTTTTATGGTATCTTTATGAACGTGTCGAACGGTTGATGCTAGGAATTTCTATATAATATACTTCCTAGCTCTATTTAGATAGTTATTAGCATAGCACGCTGGAAGATCAATAGTTACTACATAGACTCAATAGAATCCATGTTGAAGTATGTTTTTTATGGTACGTAAGAGGAAAGTTGCCACAATTCCTGACCAAATAGCTGTGGTAGCATTCTATGGTTGTTGTAATATCCTATTAATATTATAATGAATGTTTAAAATGTTATGGCCAATATTAGGACTTTTAGAATTATAAGACTTCTGTGGTGTGACGATAGAGCATTTTTTGGAGTATCTTCAATGTCAATGTCAAGAAGTCTGCATCTCGCTACAAAAGTTTGCGAGGTGATTAGGGTATACACAAGTTCGTGATACTACCCGTGAGGTCGTGGCTTGCCAGGCCGGACCTAATACCTGTTCTTCCATATTAATTGCCAATGTATGTTGCAAATGTTTGTTCATTTATTTGTATGTGTGTCTAGGAGTAGGCCAAAACCTCCTTTTAAGTAGGAGGCCTATGGGTTAAGGGTATTGATGATGATGTGTCTCTACCGTGGCGAGATCCATGTTTCAGCCATAAATGAGTCGGCTCGACCGGAGGTTATACCACAGTCTCTCTGAGAACCCGTATCAAATAATTCTATCGCTGCTTTTCATCGAGTGATTGACGTTATCGGTGTCCAAACCACCACTCATCCCTGATTCTGGGGGTGGGTACTGAAAAGGTGGCAACGCTCTTCTGACTCTTGAGTCACAGGTGTCCATGGGTGAAAGCAGTCACTTACCATCAGGTGACACGTCTGCTTGTTTGCCATAATATTATTCTAGATATCTGACACACAACGCCATCTAGTTTCAACTAAGCAGAGCTTGTACTATGAAAACTAGATTGACTGATAGAATATGTCTTATATACATTTTTCTGTAAATACATGATACATACTCGTATTATAACAGAGAAAATACCCAAACGCCGAAACAAATATTTGCAGATCATAGAAACATTTAGTGCGACCCGGGTTTAAAACCCGAGACCTCAGCAGTAGCAGTCGCATACATAACACTGCACCATCGCGGGCAGTCATAAAAACCTATATTACAAGCTAATTATAAGCATTTCCTATATCATCATCATCGTGATCATCATCAAAGACGTCCACTGAAGTCTGAAGCAATTTTTTGCCTTTCTTAATGTTTAATTTAAAGCCAACCTTCATGTTTAACCCAGAATATCACTAGACTACATGTTTTAATGTATTTCTGACGGTGGTACCTGATTTCCCAAGTGTCAAGTCACGACATCGCGGTAAATGTCTCAGGCTAACAGCGTCAACCAAGGTTGTCGTGTCTCGATAAAAACATGGCTAGACGAATATACCTTGTGTACATTATGATGTTGTTTTCTGACGAAACGAATTTCTGTTTATATATTACAAAATTTTAGTTTACAGAGAAAGCAAAAAAATAGATTTCATTGACGATATTTTTATTTATGTATTTTGAGTTTCAGTTTACTGACTTTTAAACTTATATTATAAATTTGTAAGCCAGTTTGTTTGTATGTTACGCTTTCACGATTAACCACTAAAACGATTTTTTAAATTATTTCACCACCAAAAAAAAATACTAAGACTAGCAGATTACCGATTCAATTTTCGGTTTACAATGCGATATAATCACATTACAGTCAACTTTGGATGTTTAAAAGACGTCTCAAGTATCGGTTGAACTCTAATTGCCTGAAACTAGTTTAAGTGCAGATCAAAAGTTAAGTAATACTTTACTATTTGGACTACAAAAATACCTTTTGTGACAGTTGTGAGATCGAAAGTTGATCGGAACTGAATTGAGACCGTACTTTTACAGGCGTGTGGGCGGGATTAGTCACCTGACGGTAAGTGAGAACCGCCGCTATGGACGACTGCAATTAAAAAAAAGAGGCAAAAGTATTAAAAAATATATAAAAAAAAACACTATGTAGGCAATCGCGGTTAAAAGTAACCTATGTTACTCGCTGATAATGCAGTTTTGTATTGGTGAAAGAATTTTTACCTGGCTGGAACTTATCCTTACCTCCTCTCCCTCCTTTGTCCGTAATCATGGGTCAACACTCTGCTACTGGATTTTCCCAACATGACTTCATCTACCTGTCCTATTCCTTAAAACCTCCTAAGCCTTCTCCTAAGTACTGCACACCTCGCTGTCCTCGGACGGAATTAAGATAAACTTCGAATTGATGCCTCAAACTCAAATTGGAAACCAGTACTGGAAACCGCTACAGTGGACGATAAAGTTCATTTGTTTAACACGATGTTAGCAAGCCTTCACGACCAAGACGCGCCTGTCATGAACACTAAAATAAAGCGTCCTCCAGCCAATTGATTAACTGTAGGTATTCGAAAGGCAATGCATCGCAGAGATAAGGCTTATCGGAAATATCAGAGAAACCGCTGCGACGAAAAACTGGGTTATTTACAGAGTTTTTACTTTTATCGTTCATTAGCGCCATTATTTGTAAGCATCTTGTTTGTAGTTTGGAGCTAAGTCTAGTAAAAATCCTTATTCTATTAAAATAACCTTAATCGTCTAAAGCGTGTTCCTCTCCGTCAAAGTGCTATGGTCTAAAAAGGTGTCCTAATTTATTTTTAGAGATGTATACATTATACGCCTCCTGGCGGCTCCTCGTCTTATCTTCAGGGGTACCAACAGTCTCACCAGGGACTTCCTTTCTAGGGTATACCTGGTTCCCCGGCTATTAGTACCCGAGACGGCGTGCGGTTTTAGTCGGTTCGAGTCCGACATGCTACCGATAGGTGGTATCCGAGGGGATTTCCGCACGGAAAAAAAAAGGGGTACCAACAGTCTGTCCGCATCGATGAAGATTCTCTTCAGTTGGCGTGAACTCGACTGTGACGTCCCTCACGGTGGCATTCTCTCTTTTTTTTATGATAGAGGGGGCAGACGAGCAGACGTGTCACCTGATGGAAAGTGACCATCGCCGCCCATGAACGTCTGCAACTCAGGAGTCACAAATGTCGGACGTCGTTCGTGTCGTTATAAATTCTGGCAGCACAAGTAAAAACTATTTGAATAATAAACCCTAAAAAAATATTGTAGTTGGATTTTTTTTCTATAATTTATACGTAACTTTGTAAGGTTTTTTAATTATGGCTTAACCTTCCTAAATCAGGTAGGTACTATTATAGGCCCAAAGGGTCCGCAATCCCAGTGGCATGTCGTATCTCGCGTTGGTTTTTTTTTTAAAACCCGTTTTTAGTTTACTTTACGGGGTGGCTTGTTTTTTGAAAAAAAAAAAGTGAAATTTTTAACGTGTCGCTAAAGCGGAACGGGAAAATATTCTTGATACCATCCCATGGTACGTCTGAAAATTTTCGGGGAAAAAAGATTATTTTTTTTATTTACTATCAGAGATTTTAACTCTAAAAATAAGTAATCACTACACCAGTTTCATTATGTTTCGTTCAGTAGTTTTTGCGTGACTGTGGAACATACAGACTGACATACAAAAATTGCAGAAAATTATTTTTTGTACTTGTGTATTTATGTACTTTTCTATTCTTTTATTATAAGTGTATATATAGAATTTAGTATAGTTTTTTCAGTTGGAAACAAAAAATCCTCATCGGCGTTGTGAAGGGGGCTAGACGGAAAAAAACCTCACGAAAAATTGTAAAAGACACTTTTTATTTTTTTATTTTTTTTCCTTTCTAAGGAGAGTCTTATGTCCAGCAGTGGACTATTAAAGGCTGTTGATGATGATGATGAATAGAAGTTGACGTAAATGTATGAAAATCACTTAAAACCTATCTTCTAATTTAGTGTATAGTCTTTCGTTAAACACATTGAAGAGAGGTTAAGAAAGGGCTTTAAAAAAACCCGGCAACCAAAATTTGGCCGGTTGCTTACAAACGACCAGTAA
>CADEBD010000632.1:45000-50243 GCA_902825455.1 Arctia plantaginis
GAAAGAGAAGAAGAAAAGAAAGAAGAGAGAGAAGAAGATAAGATAAGAAGAGAAAAAGAGAAGAAGAGGGAAGAAAGAAAAGAAGAAGATAGAATAGAAGAGAAAAGAAGAGAAAGAGAGAGCAGAAAAGAGAAAGAAAGAGAAAAAGAGAAGAGAAAAGAAGAGAGAGAAGAAAGAGTAGAGAAGAAATGAGAAAGAAGAGAAGAAAGAGAGAGAAGAAGAAAGAAGGAAAGGGAACGCAGAAGAGAGAAAGAAGTAAAAAAGAAGAGAGGAGAGAAGAGGAAGGTAGAAGAGGAGAAAGAGAAAGAAAGTTAGAAGGAAGAAGAAATGAGAAAGAGAGAAGAATTTTTAGAGAAGAAGAAGAAAGAAGAAGAGAGAGAAAGAAGAAGAAGAAAGAAGAAAGAAAGAAGAATAGAGGTAGAGCGAAGTAGGGAAATAGAGAGAAGAAGAAGTAGAAGAAGAAAGAGAGAGAAGAATAGAGAAAGAAAACTAGCAAGATGAGAGAAGAGAAACAGAGAAAAGAAGAGAGAGAGAAGAAGAGTTAGAGAAGGAAAGAAGAGAAAAGAAGAGAAGAAGAAGGAAGGAAAGAACAAGAAGAGAGAAGAAGGAGAAGAGAAGTAAAAGAAGAAGAGAGAAGAGGAGAAGAAGAAGAGAAGAAGAAGAGAAAGAGAAGAGAAGAAAAGAAAAAGAAAGAGAGAGAGAAAATAAGGAGAAGAGAACAGAAGGAGGGAAAGAAAAGAGAGAAAGGAGAAGAGAAGAGAAAGAAGAAGAAGAAGAAGGAAAGGAGAAGAAGGAAGAAAGGAGAAGAGGATAGAAGAAGAGAAAGAGAAGGAGAGAGAGAGAGAGAAAGAGAGAATTGAAGAGAAAAGAAGAAAAAGAAGAAAGAGAAGAAGAAGAGAAGAAAGAAGAGAGAAGAGAGAAAAAGAGGAAAGAGGAAGAGAGAGAAAGAGAGAAGGAAAGAGAAGAGAAAGAAGAAAGAATGAGAAAGAGAAAGGAGAAGAAGAAGAGTTTCCGGGATGAAGAGAAGGAAGAGATAAAGAAGAGAAGAGAAGAAAGAAAGAGAAAAGAAGAAAGATAGAAAGGAAGAAGAAGAAGAGAGAAAGAAGAAGAAGAGAAGAGAAGACAGGAGAAAGAGAAGAAGGAAGAGAAAAGAAGAAGAGAGAGAGAAAGAAAGAGGAGAAGATAGAGAGAAAGAGAAGGAGAAAGATAGAAGAGAGAAAAGAAATGAAGAAGAGAAAAGAAGGAGAAGAGATAGGGAAGAAGAGTAAAGAAGAAGAAGAGGAGAGAAAACAAAGAAGAAAGAAAAAGAAAGAGGAAGGAAGAGAAGAAGAAGAAAGAGAAGAAAAGAAAAGAAGAAGAAGAGAAGAATAGAGAGAAAAGACAGAGAAGAAAGTAGATAGAGAGAGAAAGAGAGGGAAGAAGTAGGAAAAGAAGAGAGAAAGAGAAAGAAGAAGAAGGAAGAAGAGAAGAGAAAGGGAAAGAGGATAGAGAAGAAAGAAAGGAAGAGAAAAGAGAGACAGAAGAGAAGAGAAAGAAGAAGAAGAGAGAAGAAAGAAAGAGAAGAGAAGAAGGAGAAAGAAGAAGGAGAAAGAAAGGGAGAAGAGAAAGGAAGAGGAAGAGAAGGAGAAAAGAGAATGAAGAAGAGAGAAAGAAGAAGAAGAAAGAGAAAGAAGGAAAGAGAAGGAAGAAAAAGAATAGAGAGAAAGAAGAAGAAGAAGAAGAGAAGAGAAAGAAGAATAGAAGAAGAGAAGAGAAGAGAGAAGAAGAAAAAGAGAGAATGGAGGGAATAGAAAAGAGGATAGAATTAGAAGAGAGAAGACAGAGAAAGAGAAAAGAAAAGAAGAACAAGAAGAAGAGAGAAGAGGAGACAAGAGATAAAAAGAAAGAAGGAGAAGGAGGAAAAGAGGAATGAGATTTGAGAGACAGAAAGAAGAAAAGGTAGAGAAAGAGAAGTAAAAGAGAAAGAGAAAGAAGAGGAGAGAGAAAAGAAAGAAGAAAAGAAGAAGAAAAGAGAGAGAAGGAGCAGAGAGATAAGAGAAGAAGGAGAAAAAAAAAATAAAAAAAAAAGGGAGAAGAGAAGGAAAAAGAAGAAGAAAGAGAAGAAGAAGAAGAAGAAAGAATGAAGAGAAGAAAAGAGAAAAGGAGAAAAAAGACAGCAAAGAGAGAGAAGAAGAAAAGAAGGAAAGAAGAAGAGAGAAGGAAAGAAAGAGAAAAGAAAAGAGAAGAAGCGAAGAAGAAAGAAGAAGAAGAGAAAAAGAAGAAAAAGACAGAGAAAAAAGAAAGAAAGAGAAGAAGGAAGAAGAGAAAAGAGAAAGAAAAAGGAAGAAGAAGGGGAAGAAAGAAAGAAAAGATAGGAAGAAGAAGAAGAAGAAGAAGAAGAAAGAGAGAAGGAAGAAGGGAAGAAAGCAAGAAGAGGAAAAGAAGAGGAGGAGAGAAAGAGAAAAGAGAGAAGAAGAGAAAGAAGAGAGAAGAAGAAGAAGAGAAGAGAAGAAGAAGAGAGAGAGAAAAGAAGAAAAGAAAAAGAAGAAGAAAGAAGAAGAAGAAAAGAAGAAAGAAGAGAATGAAGACAAGAGAAGAAAAGAAAGAAGAGAGAGAGAAAGAAAGAAGAGAAAAGAAGAGAGAAGAGAGAGAGAAGAGAAGAAGTAAAAGAAGGAAAGAAAGGGAAGGAAAGTATGCAAGAAGGAGGAAGAAAAGACAGAGAAGAGAAAGTAGAGGAAAGAGGAGAAGAAGAAGGAAGGAATAGAGAGAGAAGAAGAAGGGAGGAACGGAAGGGAGAAGGAGGAGAGAAAAGGAAGAAGACGAAAAAAGAAGAGGAGAAAGAAAGGGGGAGATAGCAAAATGAGAAGAGAAAAGAGGAAGAATGAGAAGAAAGTGGAGAAAAGAAGGAAGAGAGACAGGAGAATAAGAAAGCAAAAAGAAGAAGAAGAGAAAGAAGAGAGAAGAGAGAGAGGAAGAATGAGAGAAAGAAGGAGAAGAGAAGAAAAGAAGAGAGAGATAGAAGAAGAAGAAGGAAGAAGAGGAGAAGAAGAAGAAAAGGTAGAGAAGAAAAGAAGAGAAGAAGAAATGAAAAGAGAAGGAAGAAAAGAAAAGAAGAGAAGAAGGAGAGAAAAAGGAAAGAAGAGAGAAAGAAGAAGAGGAAGAGAAAGAGAAGAAGAGAGGGAGAAGGGAGAGAAGAAAGGAGAGAGAAGAAGGAGAAAAAAAGAAGTAGAAGGAAGAAGAGAAAGTAGAAGGAAGAGAAGAGAAGAGAGAGAAAAGAGAAGAAGAAAGAGAAGTAGAAGAGAAAAATGTTTGGGGTGAAAAAGAAGGGAGAAAAGGGAAGAGTAAGAAGAAGAAGAAAACGAAAGAAGAGAAACGAAAGAAGAAGAGAACAGAGAGAAGAAAGGAGGAGGAAGGAGAAGAGAAGAAGAAAGTAGAGAAAGAGTAGAGAAAGAGAAAGAAAGAAGAGAAGAAGAGAGAAAGAAAAGAAGGAACAGAAGGAGAAGAGAAAGATAAGAAAGAAAAGGAGAAGAGAGAGGAAGAGAGAAAGAGAAGAAGAGAAGGTAGACAGAAAAGTAGAATAGAAAAGAGAAAGAAAAGCAGAGAGATAGAAAGAAAGAGAATGAAGAAAGAGAAGAGAAAGAGAAGAGTAGAAGGAGAAAAGAAGAGACAGAAAGATAGAGGAAGAAGAAGAGAAGATGAGAAGAAAGAGAGAAGCAAGAGGAGGAAGGAAGAAGAGAGAAGATAGAGAAGAAGAGAGAAGAGAGAGGAGAGTAAGAGAAGAAGAGAAGAAAAGAAAAGAAAAAGAGAGAAGAAGAAAAGAAAGAAAGCAGAGAGAAAAGAGAATAGAAAGAGAAGGAAGGAATGAGAAGAAAGAAGAGGAGAGGAAGAGAAGAAAAGAAGAAAAGAAGAATAGCAGA
Source organism: Arctia plantaginis (assembly GCA_902825455.1). Lineage (NCBI taxonomy): Eukaryota > Metazoa > Arthropoda > Insecta > Lepidoptera > Erebidae > Arctia > Arctia plantaginis. Next base: position 48,897 of record CADEBD010000632.1, read on the forward strand.
GAAGAAAGTAGAGAGAGAGAGAAGGAGAGAGAGAAAGGAAAGAAGAAGAAGAAGAAAAGTAGGAAAAGAATGAGAAGAAGGAGAAGAAGAAAAGATAGAAGAGAGAGAAAAGAGAAGAAGAAGAAGAAGAAGATAGAAAAGAGAGAGGAAGAAAGGAAGAAGAAGAAGAAGAGGAACGAGGAAGAAGAAAGAAAGAAAGAAGAAAAGAAGAATCGGTAAGAAGAAGAGAGAAAGAAAGAAGCGAAAGAAGACGAAGAAGAAAGAAAGAGAGGAAGAGAGAAAGATAAGAAGGAAGAAGAAGGAAGAAGAACGAGAAGAAGAAGGAAGAAGAAGAGAGGATGAGCAGAGAAGAAGAAGCAGAAGAGAAGAAGAAAGAAAGAAAAGAGAAGGAAGAGAAGATGAAGAAAGAGAAAGGAAGAAAAGAAGAAGAAAAAGAAGAAGAAAGAAAGAAGAGAGAAGAAGAAAGAGAAAGGAAAGAAGAAAGGAAATAGGAAAGAAAGAAAAAGAGAAAAAGGAAAAGAAGAAAAGAAGAAAGAAGAAGAAGGAGAAAAGAGAGAAAGAAAGAGAGAAAGAAGAACGAAGAAGAAAGAAGGAGAAGAAAAGGAAAGGGAAAAGGAAGAAGAAAGGAGAAGAAGAGGAAGAAGAAGAAGAGGAAAAAGAGAGAAGAAAGAACAAAGAAGAGAAAGAAGAAGAAGGAGAAGAAGGAAGAAGAAAGAAAAAAAGGGAAAAAGGAAGAAAGAGGAGAAAGAGAGAAGAAAAGAAAGGAAGGAAAAAAAAAAAGAAGGAAAAGAGAAAAAAAAGAAGAAGGGGGAAGAGAAAGGAAGGAAGAAAGAAGAGAGAAGAAGAAAAAAAAAAAAGAGAAGAAAGAGGAAAAAAGAAAGGAGGGAAGGGGAGAGAGAGAAAGAAAGAAGAAAGGAAAGGAGAAGAAGAGGGAAGAAAGGAAAGAAGAGAAGAGAAAGAGAGGAAAAAAAAGAAGAAAAAAAAAAAGAGAAGGAGGGAAAAAGGAAAAAGGGGAAAAGAAAGAGAAAAAAGAGGAGGGAAGGGAGAGAAGTAAGAAAGAGAGGGAAAAGGAGAAAAAGGAAAAGAGAAGGGAAAAAAGGAGGGAAAAAAAAAGAAGGAAAAAGAAGAAAAGGAAAAAAACAAAAAGAAAAAAAAAGAAAAGAAAAAGAAAAAAAAAAAAAAAAAAAAAGAAGAAAAAAAAAAAAAAAAAAAAAAAAAAAGGAAAAAAAAGAAAAAAAAAGAGAAAAAAAAAAAAGAAAAAAAAAAAAAAAAAGGAAGAAAAGAAGAAAAAAAAAAAAAAAAAAAAAAAAAAAAAAAAGGGGGGGGGGGGGGCGGAGAAAAAAAGAA
>CADEBD010000633.1:0-16201 GCA_902825455.1 Arctia plantaginis
AATTTGGGGGGGTTTTAAAAAAAACCCCCGGGGGGAAAACTTTTTTAAAAAAACTCTTTTTTAAAAATTGGTTTTCTTGGTGGTTTATTATTTTTCTAGTAAAACTTTTAATTTAAAAAAAAAAATTTTTGAGTTTGATTTTTGTTTTTGAGTTTAAGGCCCCAAACGGGTCGTCAGGAGGAGTCTGGACCCCGAAAAGGATAAAGGCTGGACTCCTGGTACCCCACAAATCGGACCAGATGAACACTGGTCCTTATCAAAAAGGCTAAAGTCCCGAATAGCCAGTACAATGTGGCCATGGGCCTTACCATCCGGGCGCAGAAAAAGAAATGCTTTTCCTGTGCTCGGCATCCCAGAAAGGAACGTCGGAAGCTCAAGGCTGCGAGCGTAGATATACTAAAAAAGGGTAACCCTACGTTTGCTTCCTTGATGAAGGGCCCCCGCCCCCCCAAAACTAACCCGGACGGGAGCCAGAATGGCCCCACAACCCCCAAAGGAGGGCAATGGAGGGGATCCTCTGATACCCTTTGGGAGACGAGACGTTCAGTGACATAGAGAACAAAACCAGGCAATAGAGAAAAAGCATACTTGTAGTAGAGGCGAACCAAACTTGGTCCCAAAGAAGCCTGATGGTGAATACCAAAACGACTCAAAGCCTCAGAGCTGCTATTAACCATCCCTGGGTCGCAACAGAGCGAGGAAAAGGGGAAGACAGAGGGGAAAACCACCGATGATACAGCCCTGGGATACGGCCCGCAAAGTTGTCAACCAGGACAAACTAAGAGGGCCCAATTGACACTTCCACCTTTCAAGGCGCCAGGACTAATGGTGTTTTCCCCGGCCTACTGAGAGGGTGTAAATTGACCTACGGGCCCATCTTGTAAAAATCTATAGGGGTCCCCCTGGCGCATCGTCATCCCCTTTAAAAGGAAAAGTTAAGTAGTCTTCACCCCCAAACCTGGTAAAGGCGACTACACACAACCCAAAATCACACCGACCTATAATCTCACACTTTCCTACAAGGGTTCTCGAGAGGCAATAGTGGGAAATCGGGAAACTGCTTTAGTCAGCCCCCTTTTAACACTAAATACACGCATACTGAGGGGAAAAATAAACAAAATCTGCCCTACATCGAGTTGTTTCATATATAAAGACAATCAAAATCACAAAAGGTCAACATGGGCCACCTTTTCGATATCGAGGACCCTTTTACAGCCCAACTCACCACATTAGCCAAGCTTGTTAGGCAGGTGTTGATTCCACAATCTCAGGGTGGATCGACAGCATGCTAAGATATAGAGCTAACAATTCACTTGAGCGAAGTGACTAGAGGAGTGGGGGCTAGGGGGCTCCCCCCAGGGGGTGTATCCCCCCCCCTTCTATGGAACATTTTTGGGGATGACTCATCACACAACTTAATGACCAAAGATTCCTCACAATGGCTATGCAGACGATCTTACATTTCATCAGCGGCCCTTTTGAGAGCATACTGCGTCAAATGAGATTTTGCCGGGGATCGGGAAAAATGGTGCGTAGCAAAAAACCTGACATAAACCCCCACCCAAAAACAAAAATGATCATGTTCCCCCCCGCGCCTAGGAAATCCAGATTTCCCAAGCTTTTGGAACACAACTTACTCTTCAAAAGGTCAAATACCTAGAGTAATACTGGACAGTAAACTCCGTGAACAAGCACCCGATGAAAAACAAAATAAACCTGCATTTTTTTTCTGCCAATGCAAGCGGCTACTGGGCAAAAAGCTGGGGACTTCCCCCAAAAAATTACTTTAGGAAACAGAACATCATAAGACCAATAATCACTTACGGTGCTGTTGCGGTGGCAGAGAACAAGCTAAGCACTTCATAAAAAAAACTAAGCAATTCCAGCGACTCCCCATGCTCCGGGGTCACGGGCTGTATGCGCCAACGCCACTGCCCCACGGGAGGGGGCTTTTGGTCTGCACCCCCGGATCTTTCTACAGCCGGGAGGCCCCGCCTGGCGCCCTTAGACTCAAACACCGGGGGTCTAGGCACAAACTTTTGGGGGACGCATTTAAAATTATGGGATCAATTGGGGAATAGAACCCTATGACGCCATGCGTTTTCCCAAAACCACCATATCTTCACAAAAAATATAAAACCCAGATAAGGAAATGACCGAGATAAATCCGGCATTACGAAGTCCCGAATTTACACGGAGGGTTTTAAAAGACTAGGGTCAGGAACTGGGCCGGGTTTTTCTCGCAAGACCCTAAACAAAACATATAAACTACGTTTTAGGCCAACACAGTTCCATTTTTTAAATGGAATGTGTGGCAATAACTTACGCGCCCCACAACGGCCATGTAAAAGGGGTTTTTAAAGGATAAAAAATATCCAAATAATATCCACAGCAGGGGCCGTCTTAAAAGGCATTGGGGGGGGCAACACAATGCCCTCTGGTTTTGTCTTCGAATGCCCCCAAAGCACGGGGAACAGCTCGCTATATTCAAGGGGGAATCCTCCAAGGTTTTAAAGGGCACAGAACTCACACGGGAAACAAAATGCCGCAATGAGTTGGAAAGGGGAGGGGCTCGGCAACCCCCAACCTCGGCCCAAAACCCCACCCTGCCCAATTCGTTTAACCAATCGATGCTGGGGTCAGGCAACGGACCTGTGAAGCACACAACCGGAGGTAAAAAACTCCCCGGCTGCAGACGCCCAAAAAGGTGCTGAAAAAAGTCACCCAGATCACCTGCAGACGATCGTTTTGCAGCCCGGAAATCAGAAGGGTTGTCGGAAACTTTACAGGACACTAGCCCTGAACCGACAATATTCAAAATCAAGCGACGGACGTCCCCTGTGCAGGGGTGCTGGAAGCGAAGAAACGGCCGTCCACTAGCCGGGAAATGCGAGGGAGGGGCCACACAACGGGCAAGATCTTTCCCGATACAAAGTCGCCCCTAAAGTGTGAAGCCCAGGAAGCTTTGCGCTTTGGGAAGGAGTTTGGCTTCCCTAGTCAACCAATCCTCGACGAAATAAAGGACCACTCTGAGTCAAAATGCGGAAACCAAACCCAAAACCAATACCAATACCAATAGTCTTATGTGGGGATTTTAAATCAATTTAATAAAAAAGAAATAAGAAACCCCTTTAACTTCGAAAACTTTTTAAACTATAACCAAAAATTGAAATTTTTCCAACCAAACTGGGTTTAATCAGTAAGACACGGGAAAACATAGCACAAAATGTAAAAGGCTGTAAAGGAGAAAATTATAAAATTGGGCCTGTCCGATCACACCGCTAACTTTTAAAATGTCCTTTTAAAGAAAACTGCGTCTTAAAAAGTTGGAAAATAAAAAGACGAAAATTACTTAAGAAACATGAAAAAATTTTGTAAATGCTTTAAAGCCCTCATTTTCCCGGGATGTTATAAAACTAGTGCGTCAATGAGCCTACTTATTTTTTTGTCTTTTTAAATTTTTTTACGATTTTGCTTTCCTACGAAATAAAAAAAACGTTACAAAAAAAGCTAAGGATCACAACGGGAAAAGAAAATGTAGTAAAAGGAAACGACACTTGTTAGGGAAATATAATAAATCCAACCTTACTAAAAAAAATCATTTGGGACATATCTGCAAGTTTAAAAAAATTTATAACGCAAAACAAAAACTCACGAAAAAAACTACTTCATTAAGACGTCCCAAAAATAAATCTAAGCGGCATGGACCTAATTAATAATTCTAAACCTGCTTTTCCTAAGAACCGAAAACACAAAAAAACGGGACACAGAAAACAAAACCCGTTAAACATAGCCGGGCGTTTAACGATTCTATATTGGGCAATTTCCCCAAAACCAAAAAAAAGGGTCCATACAAGAAATTAACGTACGCTCAAATACCTTAAACTCTTTTTTTATGGAGCCGACCACCCCTCAAGATGAAAATCATCAATTAACTCATTCGAAATCAAAGGCGGGCTAGACGGTATATGCACGGGGGTTTTAAAGGGGTATCTCAGTAATAGTCCCATTTTAGCCCACAAAATTTAATTGAGATTTTTAAGGGGGCATTTTCCCCGAAAATTAAAATGTCAAAAATTTGTCCCTTTGCCCCAAAAAAAACGAAACAGACCATGTCAATTTGGCCTATCGCTTGATACCCATATTTTAAAAAAAATATTTGAGAGGGTCATCTATAAGCCCTTGTATAACTCCTAGAGAAATCAAACTTTCGGGTAAAAAAAAACAAAAGGTTCGTAAACAGAAGTCAATAAATATGGCATACTGCCCTTCTTTTTCCTTTTATATCAAATAGGGATAAAGAATCCTTTTGCTATCATATGGATCAAACAAAGGCTTTTGATATGTGGTTTACCCTACCTAATGCATAAACTTGAAAGATATGGTGTCAGGGGAAAATGTACTTGATCCATTCGTTTTACTTAACGGGCGAAACAATTTGTAGAAATTAAGCAAAATCTCAAATCCCAGGTTGAAAAAATATTGTTCCGAAAGCGGAAAATTAAAATACGGCGTTCCTCAGGGTAGCGTGCTGGGGGCCCCTTTCTTTTTTGTTTTACAAAATGACCTTCCGGGGCAAAAAAACCTGTTCTGTTCCCGTAAGCACTGTATTGTTTAAAGGTGATGATCCCAAATTATGAAAAGAAATAAATAAAAACTTTAAATAAAATTATATCAGGGTTTGAATAATAATCAAATTAAAAAATTTAGAAAAAACAAAAATTAGCATTTTTATAAAGGACACCAAAAAAAATGGGTTGACATTAGCTATTTAGGGAAAAAAATAGAATCAAATACTACTCAAATTTTTTGGGTATTAATATAGACAATAATTTGACCTGGAAATCCCAGACAACAAAGTATGAAAAAAACAAAATAAATTTGCCATGTTCTTTAAAAACTATAAAAAATACTAAGCCTAGAATCCGTACCGGCCTATCAGGGTTTACGCTGCATCAACACTGAGATATGGCGAAATATCTGGGGCAATTCATTTGATAGAGAATTGTTTTCAAAGCCCAAAAAAAGTGTGTCAGAGCTATGTGTGGTCTAAAAGCACCGACAGTTTCGCCGCATTTCTACGTCTAAAAATTCTTCCTTGCCTCTCGTAAATCAAAAAAATATTTCGTGAAATCCAACATCTCATCATAAAAACTACAACTAAAGTTACTACAGAAAACTACGAGATAAAAATAAGTCGAAACTCCAAAGTGACAAGGAAAACGCACTAATGAAAAAAAAGTATCTGTATGGCCCCCAAAAATATTCAACAAATTACCTAAAAAAATTTAAAACGCTAATCGGGCCCAAATTTTTAAAAGAGAATATTAAAAATCTTGATAAAAAGTGCTATTACTCACAAAAGGGGCTATTTGGCGACAATTCTATAATTATGTTCAAAAATTGTAAAATCCCTCGACTATCCTAATGATTTTGAATTGACAAAAATTAATTTGTTTGACATTTTTTAAAATTGACTGATTTTGTATTTTTTTGACATGCATGTGATTATTAATTATTTCATTACGTTTTTAAATAATGTGGAATTTTAAATATTCTAAAAAATTTATAAATTTAAAAAAGTGTATTTTGGGGAAATGTGTAAAAGTGTAAAAATGTGTATTTGTACCCCCCTGGGCAAAACATAGAGGACTGCCTACCATAACATCTCACACTCTATTGAATTGACCTAGGGGTTTACAAACAAAAATAAATGATTCTGATCGATTCTGATTCTATAAAGTTTAAAAAGAAAATGGGAAAATAAAAACAGACAGTAGGTAGTAATAATGCAAAATAGTAACTATAACAAATTGATAGGGTTGAGTTTCAATTTTGGTAAAACGTCATTGATTTGTTTTAATCTTTGAGAACGTTTAATGATCAAAATTTAATGTGTTAAATTTGATAGAGCTCAAAAATGTGGTAAAGTATCATTTTTTTAACTTTAGAGGACAAATCTTCTATAATATTAAAATTAGGATGTGGAAATGATTTTATTTTTAAAAATTCCGAGAGGGAATGAATTTGAAGTACTTGTGGTAACCCCTTACGTATTTGGGCGGGTTAAAATACCTGACCAACTAATCATAGTCATTTATAATGCCTTTACAATTAATAAATGTTTGTTATATCAGTTTTGAACATAATCCATCTTTTATTTTTTAATTTTTTGCCAATATCTATTTCACCCACAAAAGTTTAAAATTATTAGAGTCTGGGTACCTTTCCATGTCGGTTAAGACCGTCAGTTCAAATTTGGATTTCCGACACTTGATTGTATATTACCTAAATTTGCACAAAAAATTTGGATTTATACTTTGCACTCACTTTAAAATTAAATTTTAAAAAATTAGCAACATATTTACATTTTTTTTTAACTAAAATCATGAAAAAACAGTTTTTTGCTTGTACAAATTTTTGCAGAGCTATAGATTGTAGCAACACTTAATTGTATCCCCTGCAGCTGTTCCTAGCACCCCTCACAACATTTGTCTCTTTTTTTAATTGACAAGAAAATCAATTTTATTCAAGAATGTCTCAATTGCTGTGATTATCTGCGCAAGGACTTTGAGGAATCTTTCCAAAAAAAATGGGTGAACTTTAGGACAGATACAAAGCGCGTGCCCGGGTAAGGATACCCTTGCGAAGTTTCTGAAGATTTTTGAACCTTCCGTGAGCTCATGTTTAGTATCTGGGGTTTTATTCGCAAACAGATCGATGAGTGTTCTAAAAGGTTGGGTGCAATAGAATCCGAAACCCAAGACGCAAATCACTTGTCTTCATTTTGGGAATTCCCGAGGCCCAAAAATAAACTGTCTATACGGGCACTTTCGACCTCCTTAGTAGCAAGCTGGATCTGAGGTTTGCCGATATCTATAAAAACTTGCATAGCTTGGGATCCCCAAAAAAGGTCACAAGCGGCCCCACTGCAAGTTTTTATCATTGGGTCTCAAATCTGCTTTGGAAAATGAAGACAAACTCAAAGGCCGAGTACACAGTAAAAAATATCTACTAAAGGCCCAAAAAGTTCATTTTTTCCAGAGAAACCCCCCCATTTTGGTGTGAAAGGCTTTGGACCCAAGAAGGCGTTATTGTCTCAAAACTCCAAAGGGGGGCCGAGTCCAGATCACGTCGCTCGTGAGTTGGAACCCCTGATAAGGGAAATATCCAGGGGCAGCTGACGAGGCCCCTGCAGTAAAGGGCAGCGGGGCATCGGATGACGGTTTAATATTAACAAGACTCAACACGTGGACCAATTTTATGCCCCTTATCGTGTATAGTGTTCTAAAAAAACCTTTTTAATGTGTTTCTTGCATTTTTCATACCACCATTTTAAAAATTTACAATAGGTAAGACATTTTACAAGGAAAATTATTTATAATCGTCAATCTAATCCATATGTAATTTGTCAAATGACGTTTACGGTGAACTTCCTAACCGGTGCGTTTTTCCCTGTTTATTAATTTTTATGGATATCATAAACCGTTCTGAAATAATTTTTTTGTCATACCAAATTGAATTCTTTTCTAAATGGTTTTTTTTTTTCTTTTCTTACGTTGTTTATAATTAATTGGGGTTATTTGGTGTTTTGTTATTGTTTTTTATTTCGGATACATCGGTGAACTATTTTGTAAAACCTTTAATCAAAAATCTAAAAAAGAATTAAAAAGTTTTTCATATAATCTCAAAGCATACCCAGTCATCAGTAACCTGTGGGAAGCCTTTAATGGTTCAAACGTTCACGGGATCCTGGTCTCTGAACATGGTCAAACATCAACTTTCCCTTTTATTCTCCCTCTTCCAGGTTTTTTTCTCATTTGGGAAAGATAGAGTAAAAAAAAGAGGCGGTGGGGTTGCAATTTTCTTACGTTCAGATTTTTTTTACCCTCTTTTTTCAGAATCCCCCACCTATTCGACCCCGAATCTTTTCCTTTAGGTTTTTGTCAGAGGAGTTAACTTGTCCCAGGTGTGTATATTTCCCCCAGCCTTTTTACTTCCCTAATTCGAAACGGTTTTTAGAAAACGTTTGGGGCCCAGTAGAGCATCACATCATCAGGGGGGACTTTAAAAAATGTCTATTTCTCAAAACTCCCTGCCTCGTAAACCCATTAAATAATTTAAAACCACTTGTTTTCATATCCTACCGCTTCAAGCCACTCAACAACCTAACGGAGAAAATAGCTAGGGGCCTTATTATCACTTCGTTCTTGCCAAGGTTTTCTTCTCATGGACAATACTTGGGATCCGGTTTCCCACATCACGACCTGTTTTTCATAAAGTCAAAATTAAGCCGCCAAAGCCTAAAACAAAAAAAGTAAGGGGGCTGTTTTTGGAGCATCATTTGGAGAACTTCGGGGGGATGCTTCTCATATCAACTGGGAACCCTTAGTGGCACAGGCACCATCGCGAAAAGGTCGAAATTTTGAACATAAAAATCCTGCACCCCTATAATATTCATGCGCCAGCGAAGAAAATCAAATTAAAGCACCTCCCGCCTTGGCTTACGGATAGCGTTCGCAAATTTTTTGCGAAAAGGATCGTGTTTTTTTCCCTTTTTTAAAAAAACTCGATTGATGATAGCTGGCTCGCCTATAAAACTGCTGAAATAAATGTAATCAATGATACTAAGCTAAACGCCGTCAATTTTCGATAGTACTCTTCATCTTCTTCTGCAATATCTGGAAGTTCCTAAGAATCTTGGCATTGGAGAAACGCTATGCAGCTTTCCAAGAGCTTTCTTTGGAAAGATATCAATCTCCATTTCATCCATCCACTACATTGGGTCATCAAAGCAAAGTTAAACCCTGGTTATTGGCCCGTCTGCCCTAGGCATAATGTAAACTCCTTTGATTTTTCTCCAGCTGCACCGGAAGAGGTCAAAAAATTTTTTCCTGTCCATCAAATCCAAAGCCACTGGTTTTGGGTGAAATAACCCTTTTTGGGAACCGCTATCCGGAAAAAGCTTTTTTACCACCATTTCTTTTTTAATGGGGGCTAATCCCTCCCACAGCCCACCACTGTAACTCCTGTACACCAGGGTCCCGCAGTGACCCACGAACACCCGAGTTATGACACTCGGGAAATCCCAGGAAGAAATTAAAATGTCTTGGAACCCCCAAGAAATTAATCAGAAGAAAATTGGAGGGGTTTGGAATACAGTAAATCCATTCCCTCCTTAGCAAAACGGGAGACAAAATGAAAAAAAATGGGCATACCCCCTTTTTAAAAAGGGGAAACACCACGGGGACGAAATATTACGGGTCCTCTGAGCTAATTTGATTTCTATAATATGTAGGGAAACGCCTAAACGCACGGAAATTCACCCCAGTTGACACAAATCCCCAATATACCGCCCCCAAAGTCACCTGCAAAAGGGATTTTACATTATATTACGTTCATTATACCAAAACTACTTCCCCGAGGTATGATGAGCAAATGTTTTAGTGAAGTTGGTGTTTAGCATGACCAATGGTGACTCGACTAATTTAAATGAAAAAAAGCTTGCTTTAAAATTTCCATGACCCCTAAGAAATTTAGCGACCCAGGATCCACCTCAAGCAGTCCCGACAACCGTTCGCGACGATGGAAAAAAATTGGTAAAATGGCGCCCCCTTTGGGTGTTCATCCCCGCGTTGTTTTCCCTTTGTTATGAGGTCATTTAGACATCGGACGCTGTTGAACAAACTTGTAATTTACCCCGATCCCGGCGCCCTAAAAAACGCATTCCATGTTTGTTTCTTGAATGACGGGGTGCACGTCTCTGCACTTCGAGATCGACCGGAAGCCACCCCCAACACCGGCAAAGCCCCAGTGCTAACCGCCTATAGCCTTGCACAAGAAACAGTGAATCGTTGGGCCCTTTTAAAGTTTGGGGAGGACAGCGCCCACGGTCGCCCTATCGGCCCCTACAGGGGCACCAAGACATAAACCTAAATAAAAGGGTCCGTATATGATCTTTTAATGTATTAAATATAGACCCCCTTCGCTTATATCCCTGTCAATGCACGAAAATCTTTTTAGGGCTTTCTTTTGATCCATTACTTATTGATCAATTATTCCCCCTTTATTCCAAAGCTTTTTTCCCTCCTTTGGCGCAAAGCTTTCGTACGTCCCTTACAAAGTCCTAACCCCCTCTTCCTCCCACTTTTGTCCAAATCCATACTTCCATTTCCCTCCAAAGTTTTAAAGCCTGCACATAAGCAACTTTCAAAATTTATTCAGGGAATAATTTGCTCAAACCCTATCATCAGGATTTCAAACCCGGGACACAGAAGACGGGGGTTTTCTCAAATTACTCTCTACAAAGCGGCGGTGGAGGAAGGCAAATAACTGTACAGCCCTAATCACTTCTCGAAAGCCTTCATACTGTGAGTCACGATATCCTACTAGCAAAACTAACCCACTTTATGATTTCCGAGATAACCCCAGAATGGTTCTGTCCTTTTTCGAGGACGCCACATCCTCCCGAACCGATGAATCTTCATCGATATGGGGCCCAACTCGACTTGGTGTTCCCCCAAGGCGGTATTCTTTCTCCTCTTCGTTTCTTTTTTTATCGATCTCATAACCCATAACTTCGGTGTTCTTCACTTGTATGCAGACGACCTGCAGTCTATTTCCTGCAAGAGTAGAAAAATTTGGACGAACGTAAAAAGTATTAACAAGACTTTGAGACCATAAAAAACCCCGGGGGCCCCTGCAGGTTTGGTTAAACGGTGAAAACCCCACAAAAAAAAAAAAAAAAAAAAAAAAAAAAAAAAAAAAAAAAAAAAAAAAAAAAAAAAAAAAAAAAAAAAAAAAAAAAAAAAAAAAAAAAAAAAAAAAAAAAAAAAAAAAAAAAAAAAAAAAAAAAAAAAAAAAAAAAAAATGCCAAGCGTCATCATAGGAAGTCCGAGAATGACAAGCAGAATTGATCTTTATAATATTACTGGCATCATCTTTAATGAAACCGTTTTGCCGTTAGTACATCGGTTTAAGGAAACTCGGTCCCGCACATGATGCGACTCTGAACTGGGAAAATCAGGTAAAATGTGTCAGTCAGAGGGTTTCGAATATTTTCGAGGATTCATCGCCTTAAAAAAATTTTTTTCCCAAAAAAAAAAAGACGATGCTTTTGGGAGAGTTTAATTTTTCCACTTTTCGACTATTGGGGATGTGGTTATATCGAAATTGAATGCAGATCTGCCCCAATAAATTTTGACCCACTTTTTCAACAATTTCATTCGATTCATTTTCAAAAGCCCGAAAAACGATAAAATATCCGCTTGCCTTTCGAACTGTCATGGTTTTACCTAAAAGACAGCGCCGCGGGTTCGAGAGCTCTGACTGTTTCCCCACTCCTTCCCCAAATAATTCTAACTCCCCTACCTACTTAAAAATTCTCACTTTCAATATCTTGCTCTAATCATGACAGAACTCTTCGCTTTCATACAATTTTCTCCCTTTGTCCTTCACATAATGCCAGTATGGCCCCATTTTTTCCCTTTCCCCTGTTAAAGCTGTAACTCTTTGGAACCCCACCCCCACTAGAAATCGGGAAATGTCCACTAACCGTAAAATTTTAAAAGCTTAAAGTCCCGAAGCTCTATAGACTTGTTGCGGGGGGTCCCCAGAAAAAATACCCCTAAAAAAGATTTATTATCATATATATTATAATATATTACTCGTAATTTTTTTTTTGTCATGTATTATGATATTTATATGTAAAAAACTTTTAGTATATAAAATCTATACTTATAAAATCTGTGGATTTGTTCTTTTCTCCCATTGTAACATGGCTTCTTTTGCAGATGAGACTCTTTTTTTCCCCTGCCCCAAATATAACCTGCCCCCACCAGTTTGCAACCCCCAAAGGGTTTTTTGACGGGAAAAAAATCCCTGAGGCTTTAAGTCCCCCTTTATGCAATTTTTGCAGGAAGACTAAATAAAAAATAAATAAAATAGCATCAAAAAGGCCCTTCTAAATTAAAATTAAGAATCTTTAAAAAACTTTCAAAAGCGTAAAGGCCCTTGAAAAATGAGAAATGTTTTTCCAAAATTTTGGTGTTTGTTGAAACTTTGTCAAAAATTTTTATAAAGATTTTATTTTGTTATTTTTTAAAAATTATTCTTTTTTCGTTAAGTTTAGAAATTTTTTAATTAAATTAAAAAGGGGAATGAAAATAGAAGAGGTCATGATATTTATATTTTCTTTTCATATTGTACTAAATGTCTTTGATTTTTTTCTTGGACTTTCCCTTAATGGCGTCTGTAAAAAGGGCCCTTTGCGTCATCTTCATCAAGTGAACCAAAGAGTTGGGGTTTTTAAAATTGGTCCCCCTATACCCAAAAACCCAAACAGACCCTTTTAGTTTTTTCCTTTTTTTATCGGTACTAGTTTAAAAGGGATAGGGACATAAAATTGTTCGTACTTTTTTTAAAAAATGGCTTTTCCCAAAAGGGCTTAAAAAAAATTTAAAAACAATCAGTTTTAAAAAACCCTTTGTAGATTGGTGGGTTTTTACAAATATGTAAAGCAAAAAGGGGTCTAAAAATTTTTTGAATAGTGTCAATGAGGTTTTACATAGGATAAATTTGAAAAAGTTCCCATGTTCCAATAATTATTAATATTTTTAAAAAACCCCCCCCGGATCATAAAAAAGCCCCCGGGGCTATTTTACTATAGGGGGTCTTCATGTTTTGTCTTGCAAGGGGCCCCCGGCGGGGGATGGGCCCCGGAAGGAATCATTAAAAGGGTAATTTTTTTTTGTCCAAAAATTGGGGTATCTAAAACAATTTTTGGCTTTAACCGAAAAATTGGGTTTAAAAGAAAGGTTTTTACTTATTGGAAAAAAAAAATTGGCCAATTTTTTTTCTTTTTTTTAATTTTTTTGGGGTATTTTTTGGAACAAAAAAAAAAAAAAAAAAAAAATTTTTTCCAAACAAATTCTTTTTTTTCCCCTTACCAAACCAAAAAACCACCACCACAAAACCAAAAAAGGGAAAACCAACCCCAAAAAAAAACCCCCATTTTTTTTTAAACAAAATGAAAAAAAACAAAAAACCCCCAAAAAAAAAACCCAAAAAAAAAAATTTTAAAAAAACATTTAAAAAACCAAATTTTAAAAAAAATAAAAAAAACTTTAAAACAAACAAATTTAAAAGGGAAAACCAAAAAACCCACCAAAAAAAAAAAAAACCCCCCCAAACCCACAAAAAAAAACCCCCCAACAACGCCTTTTTTCCAAACCCCCCATCCCCCCAAAAAAAAAACAATTTTTTTCCCAAAAAAAAACAAAACATTTTAAAAAAAAAAAATTAGAAGAAAACAAAAAAAAAACCCCAAACAAAACCCCCCCCAACCAAACCCCAAACCCCAAACCATAAAAAAACCGGGAAAACAAAAAATTTTTAAAACGGGGGAACCCAACAAAAAAATTTTGACAACAAAAAACCCCGGGGCAAATTTAAAAAAAAGGAAGAAAACCAAACAAACAACCCAAAAAAAAAAGAAAAAATTTAAAAAAAAAAAAAAACAAAACCCAAAAAAATCAAAAAAGGATTTTTTTTTTAAACTTTTCCCAAACCCAAAATAAAAAAAAAAAAGAATTTAAAAAATTTTTTTTTAAAACCCAAAAAACAAAAATTTTTAAAAAAAAAATTTTTAAAAACCAAACAGAAAAAAAAAACAAAAATTTTTTGGTTAATTTAAAGGGGCCCACCCTCTGCCCCCCTGAGTGTGGCCGCGGGTGGGAAGGGGTGGGTTTCCCCTCCCCCGATTTGTTTTGGCCAGCCGCGAGGGGCGGCGTCCGCGTGTCGGACGTCGCCCAAAGAGGGAAAACCATTTTAACGGAGCCCGACCAGGAGCGGCGGCGCTAGGAGGGTCCGGATGTCTTTAAAAACACTGTTCCCCCGGGTCCCTCCTGTTACAGGCGCGAGTGGCACACCGGTGGTTTTAGTCGGTCCAGTCCGAACCCACCACCCCCCCCGCAAAACCCCGGAGGGGTGCGGCCCGGGGGGATTCCACATTAAAAAAAAAAAAAAAAAAAAATAATAGGAAGGCCATGGAAATTTTTTTGTAAAATCACCTTGAAAAGTAACCTATTTTTTCATTTTTTCAGCCCGGGATTGGGGTAAAGGACCAAATATCAGTAGATACCTTTGGAGAGGTTAGGGGGTCATGATTATCTTACGATGGGCCCTACGAGGGCGTCCCCCCCCGGGGTGGGTGAATCTGCTCCCGGGATGACACCTTACTCAGGGCCCGGGGGCTATTCCGGGGGGGGGGGCGGCCTGGGCCCCCACGGGAGTTTTTTCCAGGTGGTCGGGCGCATTGAGGGGTTGGGATTAAAGGGGGGCCCGATAAACGGAGGCCCATTATTTCAGGGCCCCGTCGTGGTCCACCCCCCGGCCCTCAATCGAGGTCGGCTCGGTTCTCTACCGGGCCGGGCCCCGGAGGTACCTGGGGGCTGGTCTAGACGGGGAGGGGCTTTCGACGGCATTTCCGACAGTTGGTCCGAACTGGGGGACACTGCCTCCGCCCTAGGGCGACTTTTGCCCAAATTTGGGGGGGGCCAGTGTTCCCACGAGGCGGGTGTACGCGGGGGTTGCCGGTCCTGGCGCTTTATGGTGCACCGGGTGGGTGGCAGCCCGACCCCCCCGAATAGGGGCGCCTCTGGCGCCCCCCCGAGGGTATTGGCGGTCAAGCCATACGGATCCGCACGGTGTCCACCGAGGGGGTTGCGCCTTGGCCGGAAAACCCCCGGGGGATTTGGAGGCGGGAAATGCTCGCCGAAGTTTTTGGCGAGTGCTGCTTCCGGGCGGAGAGCGGATTTCGCCCCCCGCCCGAGGACGTGCGCGAGTGGCGCAAGCCGCTCGCCGAGCCACCATGGTCATGGTCGTTCCGGGCTGGAGACTCCACGCGCTGGCTTCGCCGCCGTGGAGGTTTCCCAGGGGTCATAGCGAGGGGGCAGGGCCAGCAGGGGGCCCTTTCCTTCCGGCGTCGCAGGGTTTTTCCGGGCACGGTTGCTTGGGGAAAGTACCGCATCGGTCGCTAGGAGGGAACTAGTCCCGCCTGCCCCCACTGCGACGCATGAGGACTGGGCCCCACACACCGGGGGTCTGCCCCCATGGGCGACGCAGCGCCGGGCCCTCATGCAGTCATCGGAGCAGTTTTCCGCTACCGGCCGAAAATTCCTCCAGGGCCGGGTAGCGACGTTTTTTTTAAAAAACCGCGGTCGCAACCTTCTGCGAGGGGGTAATTCGCAGAAGGAGGGGGGGGGAGAAGGCCCGGGAGGAGACCTCCACCTCGGGGACCTGATCCCCCGCCGGCGAACCGGGCGGCGGAGGCGCCTTACCTGCGCCCCATGCCCCCCTGAGTGGGCCCAGGTTTGGGCGGGGTGGGTTTCCCCCCCACCCCATTGTTTGGCCCGCCGCGAGGGGGCGGCGTCCGCTGTGCCGGACGTCGCCTTAAAAAGAGGAAAAAACTGGACGGGGCCGCAATAGGAGCGGGCCCGGGGCTGGAGGGGTCCAGAAGGCGATAACTACCTGGACCCCCCCCAAACGGAAACGCAAAAAGAGGGCACACCGGGGTTTTTTTCGGTTTTGAGTCCGACCCCACCACCCCGCCGCAAACCCCGGAGGGGGGACGGGCCGAGGGGGGTTTCCACACGTTAAAAAAAAAAAAAAAAAAAAAAGTCATATTATCTTCAAAAATTTTTTGGAACTTGTTAGGGGTTTGGGGAAATTTTTATTATGATATATGTTTACGGTGATATTAGTGTTTGGATAATAAAACAAATGATTTCAAGATCATTAAAAATTGAAGCGTCAAATGGATTGGAAAAATAAACATAGAGATTTCTTTTACTCGGGATGAAATATAATTTTCATTACGAAGATTGTTTTTAAAAAGTTAAATAGTCTCTGTAATTTCAAGAGTCATAAGATGTACTTTAGTAAAATGGAAAAAAAGTTTTTATATATAAGTTTTTACGAATATAATTCCTTTTCAGAGTTTTTAAAAACTTCTACGTTATCTAAAAAATTAATTATTTTTTCACAGTAAGGGTTTGAAGAATCTAGATCGATTGATGGCGGATAAGAATAGTATTGCCGGATGTCTTCAAAAGACTTTTATTTAATTCGTGAACTCAGTAGTAAAAACCATTTGGGCTAGAACGAGATCGAAGGAATTTTTTAAAGTTATTTATTTAAGACT
>CADEBD010000634.1:0-21894 GCA_902825455.1 Arctia plantaginis
ACGCGTGAGTACACTCTTAACCCACTGTACTACAACACTTAGTATTTATAGCAATGCCATAATACCTTTGACCATTTTTCTTTCCTTTTATTTCCATAACCTAGTGTACAACAATTCCAAAATATCTTTCCCATCATAACTGCAGTTACTACCCCATACTTGACTATCCAGGTGAATGAATCACTATCTGTAATTTTGTTCTCATTTTAAATTACCTTTGATCTAAGTTAAATTTCTCCACAGTTTAAGTTATGTTAATTTCCTTTTTCTATATTAATAAATTTGGGTTGCAAAACATACATAGTAAACAGACCTCTATCACTTATACAAATATTATCAATGTCATGGCATCATCATCAATAGCAGATTTTTTCATTATAAAAATTATTAAAGTAAAATAGTGCTCTAATCAAATCAAATCTTTTGGGTTAAGCTCGCCTTTGTACATGACATTTCCTTGTTACTTATATATATGTATGTGTTCAGTGTGTACAATAAACAATAAATAGAATAAATCGTTTATTTGTGATACATGGGTTACATACAGATATTCATTACATAATTATTAATGATGTTCATTCCATGATCTGCCACTAGAAATTATTAAATAATAAAATAAAAATATGATTATTACTATTTAAAATTATATTATGACAGACACACACTAGTTAGGTTCCTCTCATACAATGAAACTACACATTAAAAATTAAATTACAGTAAATAATTCTCATAATTCTTATTAACTTCATCAATTTGAAGTTATTGGGGACATAGATATCTTTTTTCCCGTGTGTTACGGGACGGGGTATTTATAAAACCGACAAAAGTCGAGATGTTGAGCTCAACACTCACAATTATATTAAAAATTTATATTAAAATTCTGTTTGTTGTTTACCTTAAAGTGGGTACCTAAAGTATAATTAATACTAAATAGTACTGATAACATTAATACTTAATATAAAATATTTTATAACCCACAGCTCAAATGGCAGTTGGTACGAAATTCCACAATACTCTGAAAAACTATTTCACACAACCAAAATCTCAGCTTCGTATTGAGAAAGAAGTTGAGGGTGTTTGGACTTCTGTGAATGACATCCTCAAGAGTATATCGGCACCTAAAGCAATAGAATCCAATGTTGTACATCCTGTACTGAAATACAGAGGGGTATTTGATGCCATTGCTGATTACGAGTAAGTATTTACATGTACAGATTACACAGTCTTAATAATCTCTTTTTTTTATTAGGATTGTTGTGTTTTTTCAATGTTGTTCTTACCCAAAAGCATGTAGTTGTAAATGTAGGTACTTATAATTTTAAATTTGTTTTGACAATAAAACCACTTTAGTACAATCAAGTATCAGTTACTGAACTGACAGTTGATGGTACTAAACTAACCAAAAATAATTTATGAAATCAAGAAAATAAGTAAATCCATATCTTAAGATATAATTGATGTAACTCAATTCGTTTTGTTCTAAGAATACAGACAGAATGAACTTTTTCATGTTTCTGCAGAATAAGAGGAAAGCTAGATGTAAAAGCTAAATAAATATTAAACTTTTGTTCTAAGAATACAGACAGAATGAACTTTTTCATGTTTCTGCAGAATAAGAGGAAAGCTAGATGTGAAAGCTAAATAAATATTAAACTTTTGTTCTAAGAATACAGACAGAATGAACTGTTTAATGTTTCTGCAGAATTAAGGGAAAGCTAGATGTGAAAGCTAAATAAATATTAAACTTCGACTTAATGCTGTGAAACAACACTTACTTCTAGACACCTTGACTTAGAATTTGGCAGCTAAAACATAGTCAGTTTTTCATATGGGTTCTAGCACTCGGCTAAACATACTTAAATACATATTATACATAGACCAGACCTATGCGATTAAACGTACAATGTAGGTACATGCTAACAAATATTTGTACTACCACCGCGTCACACCTTTCATAAAGCTTTACACGCGACGCTTATGGCTTGTTGTTTGTATATAGCCACTAGGTGATTGGACTATTTCTTTCAAAACGTAACAACTGTCTACTCATTAAAAGATTTAAGTGCCAAATACAAACTAAATCACTCTTGTATACAATCTTTCATTAAAATTCTGCTGATTCGAAAATGTTAGGTACCACCGCTTACCCATTCCACTCATCGTCGTCTATCAGCCAGCTTAAACTGGTCAACAATTGCAAAACTATATAGTAGTAAAACACCGATAGTGACCATTTAAACCTTGTTTTATATATACAAAAGACGGAATTAAAAAACAAAAGCTGTTAAATCGCGCAAAGACTCTGATGAAGTAATTATCGCTTGCGGTATTTCCGGACTTATAAACTAGATTAGTGACCCTTGTCACTTTACCATCAGGTTACCCGTCTGCGCGCTTAACCGCTAAATGATAATAAAAATTCAGTAATATTGTGAAACCGTAAATCGTTGTGTAGTATTTATTAGAGCTTGCTTCGCTTCTGATTCTTGCACGTGTTCTCGGTTGTTTATCGCTAAACTCAGAGGTCAAACATCCGGCAACAATGATCTGGTAAGTTTATTTAAATGTCGACCATTAAGTTACCAGTAAGTAGTAAATATTAACATACAAATCACCTGTTTTTATTGTAGCAGATTACTTTTCACACCACACACATAAATAGATAGGTAGGTAGATGACTGTAAAGTCAAATACCCATTTTTTAATATTAAACGTCAAAAAGAAAAACGCTTGACATTTTTGTATATTCCTTTTTTTCTTTAACTTTTAATGTTGATTTGGAGATAAAAAAATATGTAACTTGATAATAGAGGGCTATTCATGCTGTACCTACTTTAAGATCGTTAAATGATTCATTAATACCAATAATGTTTTTGAAAACATAAGAATCAACCCATTTTCGATGATTGTATTGCGATTGCCACCCTAAATATTAGCCTATTGCCTCCATCCTCCAAAGTACGTTAGTACTATATTTTTTACTTAGGTACGTACAAATTCTGTAAAGCGTCATTTGCTTATCGTTCTTATCAGCTTTGAAATATTTTGCCGATATAAATGTCAATGACACCAAGTATTCTACATAATACCTACCTAAATTTATAATGTCAAGGGAACCTGAAGGTCATTCAGATTTGGCGCAATCTCAAGTTCCCCCTCGAGATAAAATCTATAATAAAGTACTTTCAATGACACATCTGAGGGTTTACTTCATCTTAAAATTCGTGCGTTCTATTGACATTAAAATATTTTTCTGTTCTTCGAAGTAGAAAAAAAATACCGACAGCCATCTATCTAAAACGTCTTTTTCGTAACTTGATCCAATTATGGGCTATAGGATTCTGATAAATAAACTATATGCTAGTACTTCTAGATAAAGAGCAAAAAGTAGGGTAAGCAACCTCTATTTCTTCAACCGTATCGGTGCGTCGAGTAAATACAAATACTGGAGTATAATAAAATATAATATGTATAACTTGTTTTGTTTGTGTTATGTGTCCACTGTAAGGAACATCAATATTGAAATAGTGTATTCTGATTCTAAAGTCATTGGAATTTTCTGCCGGAAAATTAAACTTTTTATGCAATAAGCTGTCAAAGGTAAAGATCATTTCCGTAGGTATCGCACAAAAGTAATAACTACATGTGTATTCCCTGCAAAATTCTACGCACACTAACACTAGTTGGCGGCCGGAGGGGAGGTCCTGCTCGCTTCGGCTATTTGATTAATTACATTACAGTTTTTTACCGTATGCGGTATTTATTAACTTGTTTTCGGTGAAATGTTCGGTTTACTCACTGTGATAACATTTTTAAACAAAAAAAAAATGGAAAATTATAAAAATAATATATAATGATTTTCGACTCAGAATCATGGTCTGAATACACTATTTAAGTATTCGTTAAGATATCCCATACACCCTGTACATATATCAACCAACACACACCTACCTACACTCCAGGAGGCACAACCGGTCACCTCGCCTCCTGTTTTGATCGCACGACGCTAGGCAAGATCGCATGCGGTTTCGGTGTATTGCCTTCGTCCATCATCTTTATCTCTTGCAAGGCTTTCTCTTTTATTTCCCTTGCCTCTGATTTGCACGTTATACACATATTATGAAATAAACAAACCCTTTTCTTTTTTGTATGGAACGCCCCTCCTATGGTCTTTCAAAACTATCCTGTGTCCTTTCCCGGGACTCAAACTATATCTATGACAAATTTGATCTAAATCGGTTCAGCGGTTTAAACGTGAAGAAATTACAGACAAACACACTTTCGAATTTATAATATTGGTATGGATGTTTACATCATCAATAAAATTGAGCGTTTCGAATTGAAATACAAAATCATTAGTCTGTAGAAAGATGTCATTTAGGGTAATATTTGGAACACACCCACAATCCAATTTAGTTTTTTGCATGACGTCGATTAAAATATCGCCATTAATATTAAGAAGAAAATTGAATTAACGATTGTTTATAGAGTTTTCATTCCCATATAATTAAGCGAAGTTTTTTGTTTACTTCATTATCATCAACAGCCTTGTAAAGAAGGTTTGTTTACTTAACAAAATTTATTCATTGCTATTAAGAACAAATCAAAAAGCTTGCAATCAAATTAAAAAAAATATGCTTTACCCATCAGAGATAGCAATACAAACTGAAAAGTAATTGTTAATAATAAAATCACTTTTAGCTGACGCTTGACAAATTTCAAAATCGGTTGAACGTTTCATAATGGTCGTTACGTCAGCAACATAAAAATTATGTTGTTTGTATCGCTGTAGGGTGACGCACGCGTTCTGAATCTATAGAATATTGATAACCATTTGATGCATAGTATCTACCTAGTGCACATATCTTAAAATAAATTGACATCATTTATAACAATAAAAACATAAACGTAATCTCTAATTCCGTGCCTAGCTGTAAATTGGTTGTGACGAACATAACTCTAGCTAGATACACCTACATTATGTTCTGACTGTGATACCCACACAGAATACAAGCCAAAGAGAGTAAATAAACATACTAGTTGTGTGACCCGTGTTATGCTAGTCAACATCATCAACAGACTAATATTCCACTGCTGGCATGACATAGGCGTTACTGTTTCTGCTGGGACAACGTTTTCCTAGCGGCACTTTTTTATCCTATGGACGTAGAAAAAATATTTTATCAAAATAGTGTATGAGGTAATTGTGTATGTTTAAATGTGAACTTTGTGCGTCAATAAACTGCGAAGATATTAAAGTTTCCACTGCGACAACGTTTGCCCATTTGCTAGATTTCAAACAAAACGTTTTTCTAGAGAGGTGTAGATTTTTTAATACGTTGTTTTGAATTTGTTTATACTGTTTGTAAAAATCATCATCATCATCATCATGAACAGCCTCAGCCACAGGCCTCTCCTTAGAAAACAGGTTTTGGCCTACTATATGTACTTACCCCGCTGGTCAGTTTTCATTCTCTTTGCAGTGCTGTTGTCCTGCAGAATTTGCTTCCTTTGCTGCGTGGCTGTTACTACACCCACGGGATGAATAGGGTTGTAGGAGAAAGTACTATTACGATTATATTATTAGTATATTAGATATTATTAGTATTAGTACGAGTATTGGTATCCATTTTATACAATAGTGTCTAACTAGTGTACTTACATATCTTGAAAAAAAAATACAGATCATTCATTGCGATAAAATTATAAGCGTAATGGCTAATTCCGCGACTTCCTATCATTTGATTCTATACCGGACAGTACACCAGCTACACCTACGTAACACACACTCACAACAAAAGCTAAATGTTTAGTTGGAAGAGTTAAAAAAAATATGTTTTGTGTGATACGCGTTATATTGATTTGAAATAAAAATCGTTAAACTAATTCTGGGGTAGGCCGTTAACATCATTTCAGAATTTTATTACTTTTATCGGATAATCCCACTGATTTAGAAACAACCGATTACAATGTGTAGCGTACACTACGATAGTGCCTTTTAGCAATATAACGCCACCTAATATTAAATCAGATGAATGCAAATCTTTAAAAAATATATCGTAGTTAACGGTGTTTTTTTTTTTAAATTACATTGATTAATGTTACGTTAAAGTACGTATATTTTTTTTTTAAATGAACAAAACCAAATCATTTATAATACCAGCCAAGAAAGACGTACAAAAAGTCTTTATACCTAGATATTGACTTTTTAAGCGTCATATGACGTTCTTCTGAAACTAGGTTAGGGTCGGCTTTAAATCTACTCTGTACTACTGTACCCAAGTACTAATCGATAACAAAGTTTCTGTAGAAAGACAGTTGTCGGACTTTTTAGGGCTCTAACTAACGTAACAATTACCACAGATTAGTAATCGTCACCAGCCTTTACAATTTTTTTAATGTTAGATGGGGCAGACGAGCAGACGGGGAGGGCAGACGAGAAAAGTGACCATCGCCTCCCATGAACGCATGATGCATTCTCAAGTAGACTTGGCTTATGTAGGGGCAGCCCTCATGAAAAATAATAAAAGTTACTGTTTCCCAAATATTAAGATTAAATAAAAAAACAGTCACGTATGAGTTGGACTCACACACAGAGTTTCGTGCTGTAATCTATAAACTGCCGAAAAAAAATTGCTTGACAATAGACCCCTCAACCCAAAGGGTACGAAACCCCAAACAGCCTAAATCTAAGTTTACCCTGGGATAGGGCGTAGTGCGACGTCCATATGGGGGGGAAACTGAAATCAAATGGCCTGGGTCCTCCCTAGAGTAGGGCGCTTAAGGCCGGCTGTTGGGGTGGTTTTTAGTGAAAACACCACATACTCCTGGCTCCTGTATCCCCAAGGAGCCGGAGATCCTTAGGTATTTCCCACCACGTCACCAAAAAAAGACATGTTACATTCGTACTAGTTCTTGAGTATTATAAAATATTTTGTCACATAAATGTAATAATATTACTAGACGTTATAAGTAAACAACAACTTCACATATTTCAGAGAAAAACCAACGTTGATAGAATGGAAGAAATCTGACAAACCACGCAAATCGATCGCCTTAACCTACGACAATCCAGTACAGTTAGCGGCGTACTTTGGCGCCGTTTGTAACGACCTCAACTACAAACACTTAAACGTTAGAGACGCATTGTTAGTCATCGCATACACTGACGGCTCTAAAGCCGACGCATACCACCTTCCTACTGATAAATTGCGAGAGCATTGGGCACAGTGGCTCATAAGGTTAGAAGAATATTCAAAGAAATATGGCAATGATTCGGAAAAGATATTGAAAGGTGGAAAGAGATTATTCGAAGAGGATATCGGGAATCTCCAGTAATTTACGGTATGTCTCAATCTTTGTTTTTTATTCCCTCTCCTTCTGTGAGCAAGTCATACTTGCGAAGGAGACAGCGGAGCGGGACCGGGCAAAATTTAGAACTCTTCCGGTTCGCCAGGCTCGGGAACGGGCGAGGAACCGCAGACGACTCAGACGATCGACTGCGCCAGGAGAGTTATGTTTTCGAGTGTCGTTAGATTCGATTACATTTAGACGCTTTTACAGTTTTGTATGAAATACTATATCGTGACGTCATACTTAGCTATTGTGAAATCGTTTATATTTAATGTTGATATCAAGATATCAAATCAAAAAAAATGTTGTGGATCAAAAAAAATGGAGAACAATTCAGACTCTAAGATTTATTTTAAACCTAGGAATCTACCATATTGTGAGAATGACACAGGGTATACGAAAATTATAAAACTAAAATCGTCGGTTTGTACTTTTTTAAGTAAAACTAAGAAAGAAACTATATGTTCTATTTTCTGTTTCAGCGGAGTTTTCAAATAAGAATGAATAAAAACCGAGGATCAAGTTACTACCTACAAATGCATAACTAGCCTTGGATTCACGTGCTACGCCTTCATAAACACTGAGAATAACCTCTTTGTAACGCAAGGACGAAGTAGGCTAATAGCTTTGCAAAGATTATTGTTGTTATGTTTCATTATAAACATGTTATATAAAGTTAAAACATTTCTATTGAACAATTCATTAAATGTGTTAAGTATTGCCAATGCTAACAGTTTGATGTAGATAGATTATTTCAAATTATTGACATTTCCTTGATACTCGTGATGTTTGCTTAACTCAAAAATAATAGATTTTCTCCGTTTATGCATCATTTTTAATTGATGCCCTCATCCTATTGGTCGTATCGTGATATTAAATAGCCTATAACCGGCTATCCAAGCCTAAAATAATTTTTCAATTCCAACAAGTAGTTCTTGAAAGCGTTTAACCAAACAAACTCTTCAACTTTATAATATTAGTACAGATCTTACTTGCGTTTGCATTAAATCAAACAGCTCTTAGTTCGTTTCATTTAATCAATCTTCTATTAATATTGTTGTATGATACTCATTGTCATAATGACTTGTATTTCAGATGTAATAGTGACTGACTGACAACTTCACCTAATTATATCTTTCAAACAACGCGTGTAGTATCCATATGGAAACCATCTTTGGATGTTGGCCAATTTATAAAATAACACTTAGTAATGTAGTAACAATGCTAAACTTTGAAATTTAAATGTACCTATTTTTTTTTCTTTCAAAAGTATCATCTAACTTTGTGAAACAAATGTATGTTAGGTATCTTTCTCAATTCAGTTCTTTTTGATATGAAATCCGTATAATATGTAGTCTTTATATTTTTGAGTTGGTCTAACGGTAGTGTTATCATTGGGTTCTTTAGATGATCAAGGGAATTTTATATGTCATTTCGAATCATCGAAGATCATGACAAATTAATTTGCCACTTTCGACACGTCGTGATAAAACGAATATTTCAATTACATACAAACAAGGAAATGTCAATGATATGGAATCAATGTAATATAAATTATAATACTAGAAGTGTATTGTGTATAAGGTAAAAGACTGGATAAGTGTGTTTGAAAGTGTCAAAAACCACAATATTATTAACATTAATGTTCCATACTTCATCATTCTAATAAGTACAGTCATGTGCAAATATAATTGCGTATGTTTTTTTAACCGACTTCAAAAAAAAGTTTCCCGTTTGGTTCCATTCAAATTTGAATTTAAATTAAGAAATCAAGGATAGAGCTTATTACAAATCATAACGCTGTAGAAGCATTAAAGAAGGTACCTTTTCTTTTTAAATTTAATTGTTAAAATAAATTTAACAATTAAATTTAGTCCATAATACGTTTTGAACAATCTAGTTAATCTATTATTGTCGCTATTATTCTACGTATAGACGATCTGTATCTATTTATAATAGGAATGTGTGAAAGCAGGTATGTGTGTCTGTTTTAAATATTAGGTACATACAAAAAAACTATTAGTTTGACAAAAGACTATGTTCATAAATTATTTGGAAATGTTTATGTTTGCAATTTATGTGAAGATAATTGATTTTTACATGTCATCCAATCCCAAATTGGTGATCAATTAAAATGTTTATAACTCAAAGTTCAAAACTGAATGATTTGTACTATAACTGTGTTCCGTTCAATACGATCGTCCATTCGCGTTAAGAGTACAGTGTCCGCACCCTGACCAATCAGGATCCAAGCTTTGGTCCTGGAACCTGATTGGTTAGAGGATCGATGCCTACGGCTATAGCACAAATATAATTCAATTTTGACCAATTAAGCCTGCTCTAGCTATCATGTAAAAACGGTTATTACGAGTCACTAACATAGTTGTAACGGCATGCGTGCATGTTTAAGCCTTACCTCAATTTATTTGTTATTTTTTTCTTCTGAATTGCCAAATATTAATATAGCTACTAGTCCAATATTAACACACATTGTGTTCAATTTCAAATTACTATTCTAACCAAATATGCTTGCATACTTACGCTTTATAATATTTTAATATATACAATATATAAGCATCACTAAACTACAGCATTTGGCCACACCTCCTATTTCAGTTTCAGTTTACAATAGAAGAAAATTTACCTCTATACGATTCTTCTTACATCTGTGCCACAATGCATATGCAGTGCACATTTTCAGGGGTCGTGCTGTACGGAGCCGATTCGCGTCCTGGCTGGCGGTTGTGGAACATTATAGAATGCTTTGTATAAAATAATTCGTTTCTAAACTAAGAAGTGTGTTAAAACCCGATGTTGAAACAACGTTAAAATACATGTTTGTATATCTTAGATCTACGATAGATCTCTAAATCAATTTATACCAGTTACACCAGGAACGATGATCCCTTACTCTGAATTTTCGTTCTAGAAACACTTGTGTACATCCAATAAGACACTACAGTAACTAAAAATATACGTAAGCTACATCACATTTAAAGATATAACAGAATGTGTGTGTTTTATTAGCATTTATTATAGGAACATATTTTCTTTGAAATTAATTGGATGAACCCCTTCCTGTTAGTAAAGACTTATTTTAATATGATAGTTATTTTTGGGAATTAGCTTAGTTTTAACTTCTTTTGAAATATTTACCATTAAATGCTGTTGTTTTGTATATTTAAGTTTTTCAGATATTCAAGTTTGTCTTAGGAATATTGTAAAAGAATGTACTATTCTTAAGTAGAATATATATTTGTCTATTGTATCTTGTAATTGTTTTCCTTATAACTTGACAACTGATTTATAGTTAGCAGCCAATATTTAGGTCTGAATTAGGTTTGTATTACTGTATTGATTTAGTTGTCTGATATTAAATAATATATAATTTACTTCTTCTATTTCTTTATTTCCTTCCAAAGAATCAAAGATAAAGGAAGCGTATTTTTGTCATAGCATTACACAAAGTAGATAGGAAGCCAAATGCAATTTTGACACTTTATCTGATTAGTATTAGTCGAAGGAATTCTAAAAAATCCTTTCCGAAATCAATTTTGTTTATTATTTTATCTCGGGAAATGAATATAATACCTAAACGATGTCGCGTATTTTAAAAGATCACTGAGTACTTGCAGCCTATAAGGTGTGCGTTGCCCCAGCGGAAAAAGTTCGAATTTCATTATTTGAGTCGACTCCAAAAATAACAATAATTGTAACTACATGATATTATCGTAATAATTTGATTGACTTTTAAGTATAATATAATAATAATAATATATTCTACCACATTCACACAACGCCATCTAGTCCCAAACTAAGCAGAGCATGTACTATGGGTACTAGACAACTGATATAAATACATATATACTTTTTTTTTTGTAAATACATACATATTATACATGGAAACACCCAGACCAAATCAAACATCAAATGTTCATGCACACAAATGTTTGACTTGAGCGGGAATCGAACCCGCGACCTTTGGAATAGCAGTCCGTAACACAAACCACTACGCCATCCAGTCTAAGTAGTCTAATATATTTCATTTTACTTAAAACTCAAAATTTTTGTTGATCGTTGTTTGTTATTCATAGGTACCAATATGTTGAGTTAGATTTGAAGTGGGTAGGTACCTACCTACCTTCTTGCGTGGTAAACACATAGATCGTACCTACATATTGATGAGTAGAAAAAGTAAGTTGATTATTAAGTTTTAGAAGAATATGCATTAATTTTTTTATTTTTTAGTGCATATTAATTGGTTTTGGAATAGTATTTTTTGAAGTCGTTTTTTTTTGTTAAAATTTGTTTATTCGTCAATAACTATAATAATAGTATAATAACCCCCAATGGTTGAATGCGCAAATTTTTACTTACCACACACAATTAAACGACGTCATACACTAAATTTCTGTTAAACTCAATCAAATTGGAACTTTGTCCGCTGGGGCGACGCACACGCCTATAAGAGATACACTAGACATTCGTTAACTGATAATTTAAAAATGGACAGGGTGGTAAAATGAAAATAAGCGGTACGCAAAGGAAGGTCACGGATTTTTTTCATTTTACTAACGAGATTTTTATACTATTGAGCCATAATGGTATTTTTAAGACTATTTATGTACACTATGGAACGCAATAAATGATTGAGTAACATTGACAAGCAGAATGACCGAGTTTTTAGGCTCAAAGCTCTTTAAAAGCTTCTCAGGTAGTCAGCAGAGTATGACGTGGGCATTATCCGACTTAGTGATGGTTTGCTGGGGTGTTAGTTATCAAGGAGTAACTGAGGCATTTTAATTTATTTATATTTGCCGTGTGGTTCTCGGCGGAGTAGAATAAGGCCAACCCATCTCTTCCCGTGGGTGTCGTAAAAGGCGACTGAGGGAATCTTTGGACTGTTTATCATCAGACAGTATATATACAGTTCGTGCGGTACTTGTCCTGGTGGCCTCTCCAACCGCTGGATATTGGTACATACCGCAGTCTAAGTCCTGTCTCCCATCCTAGTACTGCGGTATTCCCCCACCCTAATTTTCCTCTCTCATCCAATCCCCTCACCCCTGATGTTTCCTTTTTTCCCTTCCCTATCGTATAAACGACTACATTCCCAAGGAGGGTTGGCGACAGGCAGGCGGCCGGCCATAAAAATTAATTAGCCAAAACCACTATATTGCAGTATAAGTATGATGGAAATTGAGTGCGACAGTGCTAGGGCGTACCCCGTAGGCGACGCACGGCAGCAGCACCCGGCTACGCGAATAAGTGGACAAGGGTTGTTGCACCACCCGAGGCGGGTGCAACGTAAGAAGCAAGCCCGAGAGGTGAGGATGAGGTATGCAAGTTGGAATGTAGGGACTATGACTGGAAGAGCGAGAGAGCTAGCAGATGTGTTGAAAAGAAGAAGAATAAACGTGGCATGCTTGCAAGAAACAAAATGGAAGGGTACGAAAGCAAGAGAGATAGGAGAGGGGTACAAGTTTTATTACTGCGGAAGTGATGGGAAGAGAAATGGAGTGGGCGTAGTATTGGATAGTGCCCTGAAAGAGTGTGTGACGGATGTAAAGAGAGTGAACGATAGAATAATAGTATTAAAATAAGTATGGGAGAGCGTGATTATGAATATTGTTAGCGTGTATG
This sequence comes from Arctia plantaginis, assembly GCA_902825455.1. Lineage (NCBI taxonomy): Eukaryota > Metazoa > Arthropoda > Insecta > Lepidoptera > Erebidae > Arctia > Arctia plantaginis. The sequence continues at coordinate 12,997 of CADEBD010000634.1, forward strand.
CACCTCAAGCTGGATGCAAGGATGAAGTGAAAGAAAAATTTTGGGCCGATTTTGACATGGTTTTGATAGGTATCCCTGAAAGTGAAGAACTTTTGATAGGTGGAGATTTTAATGGTCATGTGGGAACAACGAATGAGGATTATGAAAGAGTACATGGAGGAAGGGGGTTCGGAAGTAGAAACATTGATGGTGAGTCTCTGCTCCAGTTTTCCTCTTCGTTTGACCTGGCAATAGTTAACACATGGTTCCAAAAACGTCACGAACATCTGATCACGTATAAAAGTGGTAGCCACGCGACACAGATCGACTACTTTCTCATAAAAGAAGTAAGTTGGTTTGTGTCCGAGACTGCAAAGTGGTGCCCGGGGAACCCGTAGTATCGCAACATAGATTGCTGGTAATGGTGGTCAAATGGAAGAGTTTGAGTAAGAGTAGGAAGAACCGACCTTCTCCAAGAATCAGGTGGCGAATGTTAGAGAAAGAAGAGTATGCAAGTAACTTTAAGGTAAAGGTGGTAGAAAAAATGATTGAAATGAATGCAAGGCTAGATAAGTCTGTGGATGGATGGTGGAGTGAAATGGCAAATTATAAACGAAAGATAGCGAGAGAAGTACTTGGGGAAACAAAAGGAAAAGGCATTATTGAAAGAGAGACATGGTGGTGGAGTGATGAGGTACAGAAAGCTCTAAAAGAAAAGAAGGATGCCTTTAAAGCGTGGAAAAATGAAAAGGTCTGTGAGAGAATAAAGGAAGTCAAAATGAATGAATATAAAGAGTGGAAGAAAAAGGCAAAAAAAGCGGTAGCGGTAGCCAGAGCTAAAGCTCAATATAACATATTTAAACACCTACATGAACCTAGCGGTCAAAAAGAACTCTACCGCATTACAAAGAACAGGGAAGAAAGAGCAAAAGACCTGAAGCATGTGAGATGTATAAAAGATGAAGAGGGGAGAGTGTTGGTTAAAGATGAAGATATAAAAAAGCGATGGAAATCTTACTTTGAAAAACTTATGAATGAAGAGAATAAATGGAGCGGAGTGCTAAAGCATGTGGATGTGAATGCCGGACTGGTGAACGAGATTAGTATAGATGAAGTTAGATTGGCAGTACGAAGTATGAAAAATGGAAAAGCAGTTGGCCCCGACGGTATACCAGTGGAAGTTTGGAAGCTACTGAAAGAAGACGGATATAAGTGGCTGACTCTATTCTTCAATATGTTGTTGCTTGAAGAGGTAATCCCAAAGGAATGGTGTCAAACCCAACTCGTACCCATTTTCAAAAACAAAGGAGATGTTCAGGAATGCAACAACTATCGAGGAATAAAGCTCATGTCACATACTATGAAAGTCTGGGAGAAAGTGATTGAGAGAAGAATAAGAGATGAGAGTCAGATAACCCAAAGTCAATTTGGGTTTATGCCAGGACGCGGGACAACAGATGCTATATTTGCAATGCGCCAACTATGTGAGAAATACAGGAGTGCGCACAAAAACTTGCATATAGTGTTTGTGGATCTCGAAAAGGCATATGATAGGGTACCCCGAGAGGTTTTGTGGTGGGCTTTGAAAGAAAAAAGAGTGCCGGTTAAGTATGTAGAATTGATTCGTGCTATGTACAGAGAGTCTAGCACTCATGTAAGGTCGGTCACGGGAAACACTGATCAATTCAGTGTCTCTGTAGGCTTGCACCAGGGATCAGCTCTGAGCCCATACCTCTTCCTGTTGATAATGGATGCTCAGACATCGGACATACAGGAGGAGGCACCTTGGTGCATGCTATTTGCAGATGACATTGTGTTGGTCGGTGAGGATGGGGTTGAGGTCCAGAGCAGACTGGAAAAATGGCAACAAAGGCTGGAGAATGTTGGCTTGAAAATCAGCAGAACCAAAACTGAGTACATGTTCTGCGATTTCGGCGGTCTCTCCAGTCCTGAAACCATTTCGCTGGATGGGATAGCGATAACAGTCTGCTCCAATTTCAAGTACCTCGGCTCCCTCTTACAATGTGATGGTGAGATTGATCGAACTGTACAGCATCGAATCAATACGGGATGGATGAAGTGGCGGCAGGTAACGGGAACAACTTGTGACCCCAGTTTCCCCTTAAAACTGAAGGGACAAATTTATAAAACTATTATCAGACCTGCCGTACTGTATGGTTCTGAAAGTTGGCCCATTAAGAGAACGGATGAGAGACGCCTGAACGTAGCCGAAATGCGAATGCTGAGATGGATGTGTGGTGTGACTCAGATGGACAAGGTTAGGAATGAGTATATACGAGGGAGTCTGAAAGTAGCGCCACTGGATGAAAAGTTAAGAAGTAATAGGTTATCTTGGTATGGACATGTCATGCGGAGGGATGAGGAAAATGTGGCGAAGAAAGTTTTAGGTATGAGAGTTGAAGGGTATAAGAGAAGAGGCAGACCGAAGAAAAGGTGGATGGACTGCGTGAGGGAGGATATGGCTAGCAAGGGAGTAAACAGTGAGATGACGCATGACAGAGTAGAATGGAAAAATCATACATACTGCGCCGACCCCAAATAAAATTGGGAAAAGGGTAGGCAGATGATGATGACATTTTGACATATTTATATGTGGGGGTTTTCGAACTGAAAGCGAAAATTATCAGACCTAGAAACTATACAAGCAAGCCAGGAACAGAAGTCTAAAAAAGGGACCAGAAAACCAATTCTATGAAAAAAAAAACAAAAGACAGCGTTTGAAGAACACTGGTCAACCTTATATATCAAGTGCAGGAAAAGCCATAGCGAAAAAAATATTTATTCACCTTGTGAAAAGACCTGCTGATTATCGTGTTCGACTAAATTTTTAAATTGACGATAGTAATGCATATTTCATTCCTCTCGTCAATGGAAATTTAGTTACACAAAATACTTGGACCTTGGTTCTTTTCAAAGGCAGTATGACTTCCTCGCATCTTGTGTAAAGTAAATTGAACCTCAATTTCATATCATCAAAATTCCAAGAGGTAGAGAATTTAATAGAAAATGTAGAATATAGAAAATCGAACACATGCTACGTTCTTGTATATCAAGGTAAATTTGTACGTGACCACATAATTATCATAACAATCATTATGATTGAAAGCCATAATATTAGAGCCAAGTCATCTAGAGAATATAAAGACGGAGGTTTAACTGTAGCCCAGCTACATAATTAGAAACAAATTCGCATATCTAATAACAAGGAACCAGCAAATTACGAAGATTTCCATAGGCTTTTCAGTACGCAATTCAACGTTAGTTTCTTTGTTCCTCGGAAAGACCCACATGATATATGCGAAGCATATAAGAATGCATTAGGTAAAGAACAGGTCTAGCTACCAAGCCTACCAACTTCATCAAGAAGAAAAGAGTCTTTGCAGAATAGAAAATAGAAAACAAGATGTAGATGAGTACAAAAAGAGTGACAGCAGTGTCATTGTGGCTTTTTACGATCTTCTGGCTTTATTGATTTGTCCAGTAAATCTATCATCAGCATTTTTTTTATAAAAGCAATCTAAACTGTTGTAACTACACAATATCCAATATCAAAGATGAGAAAACATTTTGATTCTAGGAGCAAAGGAAATAGGTTTTTGTGTTTTTTTTACAATTTCTTAAAATAATAATTGTGTAGGTAGTTGTTTTAGAAGACAATTGTTTGTTGTTTTTTGAGAATAAAATACGTAATAAATATGATTTTAGTTTTATTTTATTTAAAAACTTGTCTTAAATCATAAACGCTCAAATGAATAAATTATATTTATTCCTGGGGCGACAAAGTCACAATAATTAACGACTGTTTTTTTTGATTGCCTTTTTTTCAATTTTCTCATAAATCAAAATAAATTTTATACATGAAACTGTAGCTAAAAGAACAAATAATATAATATTATTAAGATATTCCGGCTGCTGTAGGTAATAATCTAGAAATAAGGAAAATTGATCGAAAAAAACTTAAAATTCCGTTCCTGTAAAATTACAAAATTACCTGTTGCTACTTTGTTGCACCGAGGGTGCGAAATGTCAAAAAAGTAAGTGTCACTTTTGTTTTGTGTTGTGCATATGTTTTGTTTATGTTCGTACTTCGTGTACTTCTTTCAAAGTCCAAGGACGTTAAGGTTTATATAAAAACAAAATTTGCAATCATCTAATTAAACAAAAGACTTGCAGTTGTGTTAATGTCAAGTGATTAAATGTGCCCGGTTTTTGTTATCAGATCATTTTAGTAAATAGCGCCACAGTACCGCTTTGTGAGTCGAAGCGGGAGGTTGTGTTATCGAAACCTAAGGTACGTACCAAGAAGTCGTAAAACTGAGTTTATGCCATGGTTAATGTAAATACACACCCTCATAGAACACTGGATGTGTTTTAGAACAAATAAATATAAGTATCTAATATTATAGTTAAAATCTCAAAAATCTTGAAACAAGTTAGTCTGGTTATTTATGTTTGGAATGTTGCTTTTGCGAGTCAAGGAGTAGTAGGTAGGTAGTCACTACACAACTAGAATAGTTCTAACCAATAGACGAGACTCGGTTCTTATTAATTATTTGACATCTTTCTCAACAGAATTCCATAAATTATTGAATTTCTGTAATTGAATGGGACTATGTTTGTATTCAATATCTTCAGCAAAGCCTTATCAATTCTATGTATATAAGTATAATAACATTTGCAGTGACATACAAAATTTTGTATAATGGCCAACTCATTGAAGAGGAATATGCTAAATATTTACAACAAACAGAGAAGAGGATTCATATCGGTTGCATTCAGACAAAACAGTACCAGAAAGCATGAAAATAATATTCTGAAGTCTGTGTATAAGGACCTTCCTGTGACCAATTATACAGTCAATGATTTTGTATGGGAGAATTTAGATAGATGGCCTGATAAAACTGCAACGGTAAGATATTGCATATACTTATTAATTTTAGATAACTATATAGTACTGTTTAATATGGTCCAATACTACTAATAAAACACAATCTACATGATGGCTAGCATAAGCAGTGAATCTGTGACTCCGATGAGTAACAGTTTCACTACATAACAATAGATAATAAAATTGTATTTCCTTAACTGCCCTTTGTGTATGTATTTAGTCAATTTCCTTTAAGTAATAAATTTTTATATGGAGTCCAAAAGCGCTGTAACAATTTAGTTGAAATTTTATGCAAGTCATCAAATTAGACCAGTAGATGTGTGGAGTCATTTCTGTAAAAAAATATTGTAACTACTAAATGGATCAACAGTTTTTTTTTGGTATCTGTGCAATTTGGGAACGAGTCACTAAAATCTAATAATAATAATAATAATATATCCCTTTATTGTACACCAGATATAAATATACAATAATTGTCTTAAGGTCACAATTATTTTACCATTCAAGAAAATAACAATAAGTTATTAATTTAAAAACTCACCAATACAATGATAATATTTATATTAGGTGTCCACAAAATATGTACATTTCCCGCCTGACAACACACGCATTAAATGATGTTCTCTCATCATCTCAAAGTGTCAATTTTTTAATATTTCATCAATTCATTATATATTCAATATATTCAATATATTCAATTTTATATATCATCAATTCTTTAATATTTAAAAATAATATTTTATAATGTAAATGAAAATCTATCTCATACCCATCAAAATAAATGCATAGTGAGAAATGTTTTATAACTTCCAAAGCATAGCAAACCAAAGGTCTATGCTATGATCCAGCGACTGCTGGGTGACTTCTAAAATATTTTGTAAGGAAAGGACAACTACTGATTACCTTATTATATATTTAAAAATCCTTATGTTTATAATCTAATTAATTAATTTATTTATTTATAAATTTACACACACAAACTTACAGGTTACATCTTTAAACATCCATATTAATATGTCTTAAAATTAAAAGAATCAAGCATCTGAAGTCGAACTAGGCGAAGCCTGTATTTCGACTATCAGCGCTAACTCCCCAATTGCACATTAAGCCTTACTATTATATATTGTATGTAAGCTATACAATATAAAATCAATCCAGTCTGTGCATGTGCTTGAGTATAATGTGGTCTTGTGTGTGTGTGTGTGTGTGTGTGTGTGGTGTGTGTGTGTGTGTGTGTGTGTGTGTGTGTGTGTGTGTATGTTTGCAACTGTTATTGAATAGTGTTCATGAGTTTTTCAGTCTCTTCATAGTCTAGTTTTTGCAGATATTTAATCAACTCTTTTTTGCACTGTGTGCCCGTTTGCGGATAAATATTGAGAACTTTATTGATTTTATTATATAAATGTGGACCGTTAAAGTCAGCAAAATGTCTGCTAAATTTAGTTTTGCACCCCGACGGAAATTCACACACCATATATTTTCTACGTCTCCTTAACAACTGTGGATTATAGGTCATTTTATTGTGTTGTAGCATTATAATCTTCAATATATACAATTGTCTTACGGTTAGAACTTCGCACAGTTCATAAAGTGCCGCAGTGGGATAGAAAATGGGTTTATTATTGCAAACCTTGAGTACTGCTCTCTGGGCAACTTCAACGGACTTCATTACGGTTTTATATGTGCCTCCCCATGAGGTAATACAATATGTTAGGAGCGACTGACATAGCACATAATATATTTGCTTCATCAACAGCGGTTCTGCTACTGATCTCAAGTTCTTAAAGACATAAATGAGTTTACGTGTTTTGGCGCACAAGTGTTTGATGTGCTCTTTAAAGTTGAGATTACTGTCTATTATAACACCCAAGTACTTTATCACATTTACACGCTCCAACGATGAACAGTAACAGTCAAGTCCCAAGGAACACTCGTGTGAGACAATATTATTTCTTCCGTTAATCACGGAACTACTTCTTATGCTGAAGCAAATATATTTTGTCTTGTTTACATTTAGTGTTAGAATATTTCTTTGAAGCCATTTCGTAACAGTATTAAAACCCTGCTGGGCAGCGTCAAAAACTTCATCCCAAGTGTCAGCGGCAAAAACTAGGGCTGTGTCATCAGCAAAGGAGATGATTTCGCCTTGGGTAAGTTTGAGTTGTGTGAGCTCGTTTATATATACGAGGAATAAAGTGGGTCCTAAGACGCTGCCCTGCAGAACACCGTGAGTAACAGGAAGATATGTACTTTTATACTGTCCTACTTGAACACGCTGAACTCGCCGAGAAAGGTAACTTTTTATGAGTGCAAGTTGAACACCTCTAACTCCGATTTTCTCGAGTTTGTTCAATAAGATGGGAACAGAAATTGTATCGAACGCCTTAGCTAGGTCTAAGAACATACTTATACATTTATTTCCCTTTGAGACGTTAGTGCTTGCAAAACCAATCAGCTTGTTCACAGCATGTTCGGTACACTTCCCCGTTCGAAATCCGTATTGATTAGGTGATAAGAGATTGTGTTTTTCAAGGTAGGCTTTTAGTCTAGTATTTATTATTTTTTCTAAAATTTTTGAAATAGCCGGTAATATGGTTATTGGTCTGTAATTACTAATACAACTTCTGTCACCACTCTTGTAGATAGGGCATACTTCTGACCTTTTCAGAGAATTTGGGAAAATGCCAGATGTTAGACAATCGTTGAAAATTTTTGTCAGAATAGGTACTAATGTGTGTTTGTGTTGTTTTAAAAATTTGCAAGAAATAGTATCGTTTCCTGAGGCGCAGTCTGTTTTTAAGAGAGTAATAATACTTTGTACCTCTTGTTCGTCGGTGTCTAAGAGTACAAATGAGTTACTTGGACTTGTTATGTTTTCCTTTATATTTATTAAATTTAGAGCGTGTGTGTGGGAATGTTTATTTTTTTGGGTAATTTTATTTGCCAGCAGGGTCCCAACATTCACAAAGTGGCTGTTTACTTCTTGCAGTGCCCGTTTAGGTGTTGAAGAGAGGGTTAAAAGTTCTTTAGGGGGTGTCGTAATTTTTGTAGTGTTGGTAATGGTTTTAATAACTTTCCATAACTGTTTGTTGTCATTTTTCACAGATTTAATTAGTTCCCTTTCATAGCTTGTTTTTACTTTCCTTAAGATTTTAGTACAAAAATTTCTGTAGCGTTTATATGTTATATTTAATGTTATGTTGTTTGGAGATGCTTTTGCTTTTTTATGTAACTTGTCCCTATTTCGTAGGACACTTTAGTAAACCTGGTGTTTATCCAGGGCTTTATTATTCTTTTACGCCGAGAAAGAGTAACAGTCATTGTATGTTTCTCAATGAGGCTATGGAGGCATCCTGTCAAGTATTCAATGCAAAAATTTGGGTCGTCAGAGTTGTAAATCTCGTTTACATCCATTTTTCTGATATCATTTTCTAGGCCTGCATAGTTTGTCTTAGTGAATGATGTAATGGAGTATTGTCGTGTTAATTTAGTGTCTATTTTTATTAATACCGGATAATGGTCTGTCAGTGTTGTTTGTGGAACTATAGTAGTTGACGTAAATTTACTTTTCAGGAGAACATGGTCTAGGCAAGTTGCACTACTACTCCGTGTAATTAATGTGTGAGCAGGTAAAAGTCCGGTAAAGTGAGTTAATGTAATATATAGTTCAACTAATAAACAAATGAATAGAAAAAAACTGTCCCTTGCAGCTATTTAATATTTGAATGCTCTGTTGTAACATTGTTAATCCTTGCATCCTCCAATTAGTACAGACTTTATATTTGAATTGTACAACACTGCATTTTAATTGCCTAACTAAATAGTTAATTTTAACCACTAGTTAATATTTATAAACACCTAGGATTTGTGTCAAGGACTGTCAATCCACTTTCGTGGTATTTTTCATAAAATGTTAAAACTTTCTGAGTGCAAAACATTGAACGAATATTACAAGCGTACGCGTATGTGAGGTTTCCAAAACTTAAAAACCCCGAATATACAACCCTAGC
>CADEBD010000635.1:0-14329 GCA_902825455.1 Arctia plantaginis
CATACTTTAAAAAAATTTGTAAATCTTTTTTTTTATACTATTATAACCAAAGCAACTAATTAAACTAAAGAATTAAACGAGAATACTTTTAATCATATTCTGAGTAAAGTTGTTATATTGGGCAAACTTCAATAAAGCATGAAACTTGAAAACATTTCTTAAGAAGGTTCCAACAATAAAATATTCCTCAACTCTTTTAAACTAAAGGAATTATTAACGTACTCCCATTGGGCTGACAAACTTGAAAAATTTTCCATCGGCACCAACACTACGAGAATGTTAAAATAGCAAATCGGAAAAAAAACAGTTTTGTAAGTAATCGTGTTGCTAAAAAAATATAAAAATTAAATTGACCTGTAAAAAGCAGCAGGAACTTAGTACGTAAAATTTTGTTAGATGTTAATTTGGCCCACCCGCTCAATTATTTTTGTAAGCGTCTAGAAAAGTATGATTTTCTAATTAACGGTACCATACCCATTACTATATGCTTCGTGTAAAAAACACTTCATAATGTTTAGATAAACGAGTAAAAAAACATTTATTTGTAAGCACTAGATTATTGTTGCTATTCTTCAAGTATAATTAAATAGAAGGTAATTGCTTTTTATTAAATTAAATAATCTTGCATTAAACTAATAAACAAAGCGATTCAACTGGTTTGCTTCCTTTTTTGTCTAAGATAAAAATCTTTATCGATCGATCGACTGTTTGCACAACTATGTAACAATTTCGTTTTTTTTTATTTTACAAAAAGTATCTTATTTTTTAAAGTAATAAAAAGACATCAATATCTCTAAACTATGTTTCTAATTTTAGGCTATACAAATACTAGTAAGTTAGAACAAAAAAGCTTGCTATTCATGAAAAAAAATTAAATATTTGTTTCTCAAAAACTAGTAATATTTTATGAGTACGTTAGTAAAGTTCACTAGTTACAACTTCTAAGTTGAAAATATTGAAGTTAAATCGTATGCGGACCCTTTTTATAGGGAATTCATTTAAATCAATTTAAAAGGTATAGGACAAGTAATGTGAGATACAAATCATTTGTCAGTGAGCCCAATGGATTTTGGGGTAATATTTTTCGTTTGTTATTTATTTCACAGACGCCCGCTTTGATTTGTTCTTTATCTGTAACATTCTTGCGATCTTTCAATTCTTTTTATTTACAATCACAAGAGAAAAAGTTATTCTCACAGTGTTAAAAAATGTATTTTTTTACCCAAAAAAATCACCCGGAATTTACAATCTATTACAACTTTGATAACGATAAAACTCTCAATTTTTCTTGAGACTACCGTACGCTGATTCGAAACTTATTTTTTTTTTGACCTTTTATGTTGTTTTTATTTTGAAAAAAACGGCGTGAGGGGTCTATGGACCCCCGGTTGGAACGAAGTTCCTTTTGCTTTTTGGTAGACGTATAGCAGAAGTGTCGGAAAAAGTCTTGTTACACATTTTTCGGCTCGCTTCTATACATTCGGAGCGTGCAACGCGCGATAAGGAACTTCGTTCCCATATATAGCTAAAAATAAAATTTAAAGAAGCAACAAGACATCTTTTGCAATGAGAATTCAAACCTTTGCCATTTCTTCGCTCTGTGCTTCTTTCAAAGAGCATTTATGATTTTTTATTACTGTTTATAGGTGGCGTTTGTGTAGTTTCACTCACAAACGCCCAATATTTTGCCGTGTGATTGAACTCCGGAGCTATATAGCGATTTTTGATGTTTTCTGTGGCGATATCCACCTCCTCCTTTATTTTTCGAGTTGAGCTTGATAAAACGATAAGAGAAGTATCTCACCAGATTCTTCATCGACCTAAGTACAAATACGAGTTTCAATTTTTTGCTAAGTCGTTACGTAGAGAACCTTTGTATGAGTATATATTAGTGAACTATGTAGAAAAGGATTACACGTAGGGGTACAAGATTTTCCACTATAGTACGGAGGAGACGGATATGCTATCATCACACCATAATGAAGGTTTCGTCAAAAGTTATAATTTGAAAAATTGTTCAGAAGTCGTCTAACCTCTGTACTATATTTTTAAAAATTTACCTTTTCATTGTCAATATACCATGTGAGTTTCGGTGCGGGCGCTGCAGGCGCACTCGTACAGTTGGCGCGGAGTAGACCACCCACCACTACATCCGGTTTTCCGAACGTTATTATCGGTGGATGGCTTTTTGCGGATCTGATAATCAAAAATTAAACACGGGTTTAGCTTAGTTTTTAGGGTCTTAAAATTTCTATTTTTGATTTAAGTATTTGTCTCTACATTATTGTAAAATAAATTTTAGTCGCCTATGTAGAATTGGTACATGTTTTAATTTAAAATCTATGTACTCTGTTTTTTTAATTTTATTTTTAAGTCAGGGTTTGGTTACTTGGTTTATTTATACTTCATTCTCCGTTTCTATTTAGTTTTACGTACCAATTTAAAATACAATAAATAAATGTTTTTTGTGAAAATTCTGTTTAAGTGGGCATACTCAACTAACGGATATATTTTAAAGTACAATCGGGGTGCGTCAAAAGCTGTCTAAATATCTATACGATGATGAATATTGATATATGCGTATGGCCCTGAAACTAAATAACAATCAACTGTTTGGGTGCTCCGAGATGAGCCGAACCCAACAAAAGTCATTCGTTCAAAAAACACTTTTGAAGCAAATGGTCGTTTTTTTTATATAAATGGATATGTGGCTACAGTGCCTCTACAGGATCATAAAACGGTTAATTCTGAATGGTACATAACCATTTGTTTGCCAAATCTTTGAAGAAATAAGAAAGAATAACCGACAACGCAGAAGCCTTCTTCTCATGGCAATGCTAGCTCCCCACACATCGGCCGAAAAAACTCCGTATTTGGAAGATCAAAGGATCGAATTCACGGGTCATTCGCCGTAGAGGAGAGGCTGTTGATGGCGTTCAAATTGCACGTTTTGGAGATACCACAATCAGAATGGTAAAAGCGTACGAATATTGGGTTCTAAACGTGTGCAAAAGTGCATCGATCATCAAGGCCTACCTTGTAGTATATTCTGTGGGTTCAGCTGTTTCCTTTTGTTTTTCAAGAAACAGTACACAGTGCACCAATTAAAGTGGACAGGGGCCCCCCGCCCCCGTCGCCGACTTCAAAAAGAACGGCGGTACTTTGAGCAAAGTTAAGATGATCTTGGTTACGTAAATTACGCCATAAGTGGGGACTGGCATTATTTCGCTCGAATTGGAAACCCAATTGAAGTGCGGCCATTGCACATGAGTCTGTCCGCGACTTTGTGCCTCATCTCCTTCTCGGTGACAAAAGGGATGTGAACTAGCACCCTTACGTTTTTTATTCTACGTAGGAAGTAAGTTTTTTTCTACTGCAAAGTTTATATATAAATTTGAATCAAATAAGACCCTGACAAAATAAAGTAATTAAAACTTCAAAATCAACGGAATGTTTAGTTTAAATTATTATTCTTTCCATTGTATTAAAACTTCCTTTTAAATAAGACAATTTTTTAATTCATATCCACAATTGCTAGGTTACAATAATAATGACTGCTTATCGAAATATCAAATATAAAAAAAATGATGAACTTAGCAAAGCCCTTTTAAACCTCCCTTTTTTTTTCCGGGGCAGAAATCCCTCGATACCACGATATCGGTTGGGATGTCAGACTCGAAACCCACTAAAACCGCATGCCGCTCGGTTCAATAGCCGGGGAACCAGGTATACCTAAAAAAAGTCCCTGGTGCCCCGACATACCTCGGGCCATCTATAACAAGCGACACACCCCCGTGGGGAAACCCCCATTTCCCTCTGCTCCCGGGAAGCGGCGCACTTTGCAACCGCCGCCTCCCCCCGGGCCTGCTTTGCTAGAGGACGATGGCTTCACCTGTCACCCCCAGGCCTCGCTTTGGGACGGAGATCGCTCTCCCTCCGGCGCCTGAGTCCCTGCGGAAAACCTCCCCGTTCTCTGGCTGGGGGGCCCGGAGAGTTCAAAAACCTCTCCCGGAAACCCTTTAAACCCCCTAACTTTTTTGTAACACTTACATTTTGCATAGTAGTTACAAAAAAATATATTACTAGCAAAATAACATTTACCCCGAAAATCTTTATTCTTGAGTGCAAATCCCCGTAAAATTTAAAATGTAAAAAAATATTACGGTATTGTAATCTGACTATAATCATATTTTTTTAAAAAACGTGCATAGGGGGTAACTTGATACGTTTTTCCGATTTAAAACCAATCCAAAACTAATTGGGGACACTAAGACAAATGAGTCACTTAAAGTAGTTTTAGAGGCATGTTATCCTAATGGGGATAAAGTTACGAAAACGCAGTCTTTCAGAAACTTAATTACATTCGAAGAAATATCTCTAGGGGTAAAAATTTTCTATTTGGTAGTGCTTACACAGTTTAAGTAATTTATCCCTTTAAATTTTCCAAAAAAAAAAACCGAAGACAATTTTTTCATTTCCAAGCGTAACCAAAAATCAGGTGCAAACCGAAGGGGTCGTGTCCGGAACCTCCTTTGGTGCACCCTGGGGACGGAGACGGGAGCGCCCCCTCTCCCTAGGTGGGGGGGCGCGCCGCCTGCGGGCCCAAATTCCCCGGCCCCAGGTGGGAAAAGGGCCCCTCAAGGGGTGTTCGGAGGCTGTTTTCCCATGTCCCCCTGTTTGGGGAAAAGGGATAGGGGGGAAACGGGCTGGGGGCGGACGGTCCACTGCCGCGGCTCTGTCCCCAGGTGGTGGACACGGGGCTGACCAACCAACCCTCCGGCCAGTAGTAAACCCCGCTGGCAACGTCAGGAATGCGGCTTTTTCGAGGGGTACGAGGAAGGCAACCCCTATAAAAACCCTGGGCGGGGGGCTTTCCCTTTTTCCCCGACCTCCGGAAGGGGGCAGGGGCCGGGGGTGGTTCCATTCCGCGGGGGCCCCGTCCCCCTTTAAAAAAGCGAAAACCCCCAAACCCCAAAACCCCCGGGGGCCCCCCCTCCAACCCCGCCCCCCCCCTCAAGGACAAAACCAAAAAAAACCGACTGAGGCCAAAATTTTTTAAATCTCCCAGGGGGCCCGGAAAAAGTGTCGGGGGGAAATCCCCCCCCGGGAGCCCCGGGGGCCCCCCAAATTAACCCCCCCGGCCAAAAAAATCCCGATTTTTCCCCGGGGCCCAAAAAACCTGGGGTTTTCCCCCACCAACCCCTGGGAGACCAGCAAATCCCCGGGCTATCGAGCCCCCGGGGGGCCCAAAAACAAAAGGGGTCGCCGCCGGGGCCTGAAGGGGCAAGGAGCCCCGAGGTGGGGCCTCGGCCCCCAAAAGGGCCAAACCCGCAAGGCGCTCGCCGGGGGCCCCAAGGCATGGGGGGCCCGGAGAAGTGGCTCCCCCCGGGGCCGGGGGGGGCCGAAGAGGGGGTCGGGAGGGAAAAGGAGGGGGCCGGAGTGTCGCCACGGTTTTGGGAGCGGGGTGGGGGTCTGGCCCGGAGGGAGGCCCGCCCCCGTCGACCGGATGGGGGAAGCGGGGTTGTTTGCTTCGGGACTGGGGGCCGGGGGGCCCCCCAACGGACCCGGGGAGGGGCGGGCCATTTGGGGGGGCGTCCCCCCGGGCCAAAAAAGGCCCCCGTAGGGGGGCCCTGAGGGGGGACTCCCGGCCCGGGCCCCCACGTTTTGGGAAAACGCCCCGGCCCCGGGGCCGTGCCCCGGGGGCCAGCCTTTTTCCCGCCCCTCGGTGGGGAGGGAAAAATTTTGGGCGCTCTGCGAGAGGGGCCCCCGTTTCGCCCACCTTGGCCCCCGGGGCCCCTTGGGGGGCCGCCCGGGGGGGGGCGGGCCCTAACACCCGCCAAGCTGGGTGGCTGGGCCTCATCGGCCCCCCCCCCCCAAAGGGCCGGGAAAGGAAAAGGGGGGGGAAGGGCGGCCCCACCTAAAACCCCAGTCTGGGCCCCCCGGCTGACACCGCCAGCGCCCGTTGGAGCGGGGCTGGACGGGGGCCGGGGACGCAAAAAGAGGCGGAAGGCCCCCAAAAAAAACGGCCAAAAGGCGAGGGGGGACCCGCCGCCGCCGCGAAGGGGGGGGGCCGGGAAAATCCGCCCCCTCGCTCCTCGGCCGTCGTTATAACTTTGACGGCGGAGGCAGCGGAGAGGGGGGGTGGGGACCCGAGGTCTTGACGAAAGTCAAAGGGCCAACGTGGACCCCAAAGCCCTCGAGATTTCCCGGGGGTCCCGGGGTAAGAACACACGGGCGGGGGCCCGGGTCCTCGGGTACCGGCGCTACCAGTGGGCCCCAAAACCGATGCCCTGCGGTAAGCGAGGGAGTCACTGTGCGCTGACGTCCGGTGTCCAGGCCCCACTAAATGCGCGAAGTCCGCATCACGGGGGCCCGGACGACTCTGCCGGGCGGACGAGTCAGACTCGCCGTGGCGGGACGGGAAGCTGCCCTCTGGAAGCGTGAAGGGCCGGGGGCAATACGCTCGGCCCCCGGTGGACAGGGGGCAGCGGTTGTCAGCTGCCCCACGCGGCGGCCCGAAGGTCGCCGATGGACGGACCTCCTGCAGGGCCCCACCGGGAAGGGGCTTCAGTGCCGTTTTGGTGGTCACGTGGGGTGCACTGCACGGCGGAGGCCACCGTAGGTGACCGATGTTCCCCTGTGGCCAGCCCGGTCACAAGGCGGGTGGCTGCAAAGCTCCGCTGCTTGCTTTAGGTGCCAGCGGGGGGCAAGCCGCCGACCACCGGTTGGGGGTAAAGGGCCCGTTTCCCCATCGCGAAACCGAAGCCGGGAGGGCCCACCTTCCGCCTCCGACCCTTTATCCAACGGGGATTTCCGTGGACACCGCAAAGCTCGCTGCGGGATGCGGGGATGGAAGCCAGTGATGGATCCACATTCCGCATCCTCCCGGTGACATAGGCCACGGTGCCGATTGCTCGGGTCTTCTGCTCCAGAGCATGGAAGTGTCCCCCTCAAAATTGCCGCTATCGCCCAGCCATATTCCATCGGTTTTTTGGGGGCCCGCCTGGGAGACCGACTTGGGCGGCACGGCGGCCCTGGTGCCGGTACCGGGGGAACCTTTGCAGTAGTTGCAAAGGGGGCGGGGGGTGTGTAGCGGCGATAGTTGGGGGATATAGGTCGTGGCCCCTTATTTCACGCCAACCGAAACCTAACTGAGTACGACAAAAGGCCGCTCAGTGGCCGTCGTCGTCGATGCCTGTCCCCCCACCCGTTCTTTGCTGGGGGCTTCAACGCCCCGGGCGCAGGGTTGGGGTTCCCTGGCCCCGAACCCGAGGGGCAGGGGTTGGAGAGCTGGGCTGAAAGATTTGGCCTATTCTCCTAACCGGGGGGGGGTGGCCACGTTCGTGACGGCAGGGGGATTTTGATCGTGGACATCTCTTTTGCTGCCCCTCGCTAGCGCGTCGTGTCCCCAAAGGGTGGCCTCGTTGTCGGGGAGGAGCAGGTTCGGTCACCGTATATTCGGTTTGACGTCTCCGCCCCCCGCAATTTGGGGCCCGGGCCCGACCGGCACCACCCAAAACCCGTTTTGGGCGCTCAAGCGCTTAGATCGCGACCTCCCCTGGAAGCCACCATCGTCAGGCCTGGGCTCCTGGCCGGACAGGCCGGGCGCTCGTGCTGAAACCAAGTGGTTCCGGGAGGCCTGACCCGCGTCTGCGATGCGGCGTGCCCAGGGCTCAGCCCAATACTGCAAGGGGCCCGTCTACTGGTGGTCGCCGGAGATCGCACGGGTGCGTCAAGCCTCGTGACCGCGCGCCGCCAGTGGCCAGGTTCCCCGGGGGCGTCGCCGCCCCCGAAATGCGGCGCGAGAGAGGCGAGCTGTTGCGGGGGTTACAGGGGGTTTCCAAGAGACCCTTCGGAGCGATAAAGCGGGCCCAAAAGCGAGGCCCGCCGCGAGATGCGGAGAAAACTGGAGCGGGTCCGGGGACGCCCCTACCGTATGGTTAGGGGCAAGATGCGCCCATGGGCCCCCCCCGCCACACGGGGTCTTCAGCCAAGCTGCTTGAGAGGGTCGTTGGCCCCCTTTCCCAAGCCGTGGTGGGGATACTCCGCCGGGAGATTGGGTCCGCCTCCGGGGCCCTTGAGGCCCTCGTGGGTGAACGACGTGCCTGGGTCACTGGGGTGGAACTAAGGGGGGCAGTGTTACGGCTTAAAACCAAAAAAACCGCCCCCGGGGGGCCCGATGGGATTCCTGGCCGAGCTGGTCCTGGCCTTATCGACAGGCTCTCGACCCCCACTGCGAGGGTTCTTCGCGCATGCCTCAGCGGGGCCAGTTTCCGAAATTGTGGAGGACGGGAAAAAGGGCCTCATCCGAAAGGAGGGGCGCCCGGCCGGACTCACCGTCCCCTACCGGGCCCCTGGGGGCGCTCCCCGTGGATCGATCAGGGGCGTGAAGGCTCGGGGGGAGGAAGCAGTCTCCCGGGGTGAAAGTGGTGTTGGGGTGTCTTGGGCTCGCCACGCGTTTTACATATGCCCTGGGGCTGCATCAGGGGGGCTCGTGTACACGAAGTGCCTCTCTACCCCGCCGCATAGTCGGGGGCATATTTGTCGGAGAGAGCCGTCGTCTACCCCAGTAGGACCGGTCTCGGGAGGGGGTGAAATGTCTGCGGTGTTCCGCAGGGTCGGTTTTTAGGGCCACTCTTGTGGAACATCGGCTACGCTGGGTGCTTCGTGGGTACCCTTCTTGGATTGTGTCGCCCTCGTGTGCTACGCGGGCGACCACCGTGACGGCGCGCGGCAAGACCACCACGAGCAACCCCGAGGGCCCGGGCCCGGGGGTTCCCCCTCGTTGAGCTATCCGGCGGCTGGGTCTCGGGTGGCTCTGCACAAGTCCGAGGCCCTATTCTTCCACGGGCTTCGGAGGAAACCGCCGAGGGATCTAGCCTCACGGTAGGAGGGCCCCGCCGGCATCGACCCTCGTCAGGGTTTTGGGCTCGTACTCGATGGCCGATGGGGCTTCGGATATCATTTTCCCGGGCTGGGGCCCCAAATTGGTTGGGGGAGCGCGTGCGTTTTGGGGCGGCTTTCTGCCCAACATGAAAAGGGCCCGTGACTCCTGCAGAGACTCTACTCGGGGGTTGTCGGGCCATGGGCCCCTTTTCGGGTGCCCGGTATGGGCGGGGGCCCTAAGGGGAGCAACGTTCGCGATACTGCGACGCCGCGCGAATGCTGGCCATCGGGCATAAGGAGGGGGAGATCGTGCGGGAACCCCCACGATCTCCTTTTGGGGAGCGATCCCTGGGCCCGGGAACTCCACCGTGGGACCCGGAGGCGAGGCCCCTTCGGGGACTGTTCTTTTGGGGCAAGGGCGCAGGAGTTGGGTCGTGCCCCAATTCGGAAATCGATGACCGAAATCCCCACTCCGCCCGGGCTCATAGGGAGTGGGGGGAACGCTCGGGGAACCCAGCGCTGGGCACGCCGTCTTGCGGCAGAAGGATAACCCCCCCCGCCCTTTGGGGGGGGGGTGGGCCCCTATTTCCGATTTAGGGAGGGAACGGGAAGGGGTGTTTAAAAAAAAAAAAAAAAAAAACCCCAAAAAAAAAAAAAAACCGTGGGCCCCGGTCTCCACCGCTCGAGCCCCGGCTGGGGGGGCAAGGGAACCTCGTGGCGGCATGGAAAGGGATTTTCGGAATACCTGTGCCTATCTCGGACAAGGGGTGGAATTTCCGCCCCTGCGAGCAATTTCCTGCAGGAACGGGGGAGGGGCCGGGGGGTTTTTAAAGGCCCCCCAACCCGGGCGGGGCCCGGGAGGGGGCTCCCGTCGATGCCGAAAGCCCCGGCCCCCCATGGCCGGCCGGGGGTGCGGGGGGCCCCCCTGTCCCCTGCAAAGAGGCCTCGCGAGGCGGCGAGCGGGGGGGCCTCGCCCAGGGGCCAGGGAAACAGGGGCCCCCCCGGGCGGGGTCGCACTCGTCTTAAGCCCCGGGTTTTCGGGGAGGCCTTCCTTTTTCCCCAGGGAAACCGGCCCCCGGGTGGCGGGCGCGGTTTGAGCCCTTCGGGTCCATGCCAGAAAGGGGTTCCGGGGGGGTTTTCTCCCCAAAAAAAAAAAAAAAAAAAAAAAGGGCAAAAAAAGCTTTTCAATATAAAAATTTTATTAAAAGCGGAAAATTCTTATTGTTTTTGTTTTATTCAAAAACCAAAGTTGTTCCGAAAGGAAATTTTTGAGAAAAAAAAAAAAAAAAAAAAAAAAAAATCAAACCAAAAAAAAAACATTTTAAAATATTTTTTAAAATAACAATTAAAATGGAATTATGTTTTTTTAAAAAAACCCCGTTTTTGTCTTTTTAAAAGAAAAAATTTTTTATTTGTAAAGACAATATTTTCAATCCTTTTTAAAATAATAAACCGACTTTATTTCAAAAAAATAATATTTAATTAATATAAAGAAAAAATTAAAAGCTAAAATTCTTTTCAATAAATTTTAAAAAAAATACAAAGGAAATAATGGCTTTAAAAATCGGCATTTTTTCTTTGTAAAAAGCAGAAAAAACCAAAGGGTCAAATGTTTTTCGGGGAACAATTAATTTAAAAATTTTTTTAACCAAAAAAGGAGTTTTTTAACTTATCAAAAAAAGGGTTAAAAAATTAAATTCCCCAAAAAAATTTTAAAAATAAAAAAATAAAAAGAGCCTTTTTTTCAACAAATACTTATTTTACTGCACAATTATTTTTTTCATTTGATTAATTATGTAATATGTTTAAAACAATAGCTTTAAATACTGATTTTTTACACTTTATATATTTATATTTAAATAGTTTACTTCAAAAATTTAAATTTCTGAATTATTATTATTTTTTTATTAAGATTTTAATAAAATCATTCATAAAAACTTTTTTTTGTTAAATGGGCCTCCTCCAACTCCCTCAAACTCCTTTTTTTCACTTTTTCTTTTCTGTATACTTACTTTTTTATTATATTATTAAGGTATGTATGTATATACAAGAAATTTTTCTTAAAGTTATTAATTACATCTGTGTTAGAAAAATCAAAAAAAGGTTTATTTCATACATTTCACAAAAACCCAAAAAACTACTTCCCCCTGTTGTAATTTTTTTCCCTTTTTTACAAAACACAATTGCGTAAAAACGAAAATTGTGTATTTTACTTAAACCACCCTATCTTTTTTGGGCCCGTTAAACTGCCTCCACCTGGTCATAATTAACTATCTACAACACTTTATCACTTTTTCAAAAGTAGTTTCGCGCAAAAATTTGGGGGGGGGCAATGATGACACAATTTTAAATAAGAGTGAAATTGAATTCCCCGCTAACGGGGTTCAACATTATCACTCTACGTGATTGACATGCTCAAGAAAAATTCTAATAAAAACCGTCGTTTTATAATTGGATCAGGTGATTAGCCATGTTCACTCATTCCCAATTAAAATCTTTTCACAGAAATAGTTTTTAAAAATTCCTGATGGATTTCCCAAGCTCTAAACGTACTGAATACAAAATTATTTTACTAATTGCCCAAGGATTATTAAAGGGGGATCAAAGTATTCAAAGATAATTTTCTATTTCTAATTTATTTCTTATATTCCCCCAAACGTAGTAAAACTTTTCAATTTAATGCCTTAAATTCCCATGTTAATGAAGTTTTTTTGCGTTTGGATTTTATCTATTCATGAGTTTCAAAGGGAACTTAAATTTTTGTATTTAATTTTTTTGCATGTATAAGAGATGTTTTCCCCGTTTTTTTTCAAAGAAGTTTTTTTAAAATATACATATTTTATAAATATCCGGGGAAATTTTTTTTACGCGTAAAACCCAAACCCCGTCTGGCCAGCGTGGAATACCCAAAAACCTCCTTTCTAGGTGAGGCCTATGGGCTACAGGGGGCTGCTAAGGCTGAAATGATGTAATGGTATGTAAAGGTACTCCTTGACAGCCCTTCCCAAAACAACAGCAAAAACATGAAACTGATGGGAAACGATCGCCAGTAGAGCGATCTTTTCCCTCATTTTCATGTTTATTAACTAAAAAGACGTAATATAATCTTGTTTGTCTTCGACCGGATTTCCACTCTGGGCTCCATCTCAATTTTCACTAGCAAGCTTAATTTTAAAACTCCCCCTAAACGAAACCCATACTGGAAAGGTTTCTAGTTAAGATAAAAAGCGCTGAGGATTTATATTTTGTCTTTAAACACGAAATTTAAAAATTATAAGACGTCTTATGTCTCATTTTTACGTTTTCTATGATCATTAACCACATGTTTTTTGGATAATTCGATGGGTCAATTAGGTTGTTAAAAATAAGGTGAATCAAATGGGTAAGATGTGTTATAAAGGGAAAGTTTTTTGGAAAAATTTTTGCGTATTTTTGCTGTAGCCCCTAAATAGGAAAAAACGAAAAATATCGATATTTAAAAGTAAAAAAATTTTTCAATTTAAGTTGATTTAAAAAGGAAAAAGTTTCTTTAGCAGATTACGGTAGTATTTTTTTAAAAATGTTAATTTATTGTTATTTCGATAAACCCACTTGCCCTTTTGGTTTAAAAACGCATCAAACTTTTGTCCGAAAGCAAAATGTCAAGCCGTCACTTTTATTCGGTGTGTTTTTCTTAGTATTTCCTATACCTATGAATATTTTTTACATAAAATTTTAAAAGGGAAAAAAGACTCATTCCTTATGCGGGAACATGGAAGCTTTTAATAGAAAATTCAAATGTATTTTTTATGGTTAGTAAAAATTTAAATATAAAAAGGGAGAGGAAAAAACTTAGCCAATCACCGCATAGTTCATTTTTGTTACCTAATTTATTTAATGTCTATACTTTGGAAAACATGATGGAATCATTTTAGTATATTTTTTTTTATTAAAAGCATGGTTTTTATATGCAATTAAAAAAAGTAATAGCAAGCAAAAAAATATTATTTACCAGATTGAAACTACCCCAGATCTATTTAAATTAGTACTATTACCCCCATTACAGGTAGCATGAAAACTAATTAAATTTGCACCAAACAAATTTAAATTTTTCCATCCAAACTCCCATACAACGGCTAAAACATTTTGGAACATCAAGGAGAATACTTGTACGGTCCCTCTATACTTACCCAAATCGAATAAATGATTGAAATATAAATTTTCAAAAGGATAAAAAATATATAAAAAGAAGTATCTGTACCCTTGTGATAAGACAAAAAAAAGTTTTTTTACAAATACTGCAATTTATTTCATTGAAACCTCAGTGTGGTCTAATTAATATTTACATACAATTAAAAATAATATATTGTAAAAATAGTATTCTAATATTAGTTTATTTACACTCTCACACTGCAGTATAATCTCCAACTAGGCCTGGGCTGGTTTTATGGAGTTTCTGTAAACATACTTAATTAATATTTCTAAATCATCAAAATAAGATGAATTTCACCCGACACGAACAAAAGAAATGCTCATCACACAATTATTAGTACTGGGTGGGAATCGAAAGCCGACCCCCGTTTAGCGCTAGGGGGATTAACAACTAACCTATAGGCCCCCGACCTTAATTGTATGAACCAGTAATCAAATCATCGTTTTAAAAAAGCACCTACCAGGCCATGCATGCTTCCTACTTTAAAGAAGGTTTGCAGTTTCTGAATGGTGCGTGCATGGGGCGTGCTTATTTCACATCAATAAAATCAACCCTTTAAAGTCTACTGCGGACATAAGGGTTCTAAGCCTCTAGGCCTTGAAAAAAGGTTTTTTTTTCCATTATACCACGCTGCCACCGGGGGGGTTGTATAAGGTTTGTGTCAAGTTGTCCTCTTAGTTTTCTCCCTTAGTCGCCTCTTACGATACCCCGAGATGAATTGGGACGTGACACTCCGTATTTTTAAACCCTCACCCCCGATATTTATTTCATCAAAAATCATCAACAGCCTTACTGTCCACTGCTGGCAAAAGGCCTCTCCTTAAAAGGAGTTTTGGCCTACTATACCACGCTGGCCAGAAAAGGGTTGGTATATTTTGTTTTCAAGTTTTCCCTTCTCTTTTTCAGTGCTGTTTTTTGCTTATTTGCTCCTTATCGCTCTTAGACACCCACGGATGAAATTTGGGGGTGACAATTTGTTTCTTAATCCCTCCCACACGACGGAATTTTTTTTTAGTAGCAAAAAAAATTTGCGCTATAAAAATTTAAAAATTCCGTTCGAAAAAACATTACGCCCCAAACCAAATGAAAAAAAAACAATATTTTCTGTTTTTTTTTGCACGTTTGGTTTTTTTAAGCTTTCCTCTGAAAAAATTTCACAATCCACAAAAACTTACACACAAAAGTGGTAGATGTTCGGAGACGCTGCTGTAAAAATTTTTTTTTTCCCAAATAGCCTCCACCAAAGTCTTT
>CADEBD010000636.1:0-22148 GCA_902825455.1 Arctia plantaginis
TCGTAAACATTTTTAATAACAGACGCTATAAGTTTACGTAGGAGGCCACCTTTATCTCTTATCGCACGGATGTTATACGTTGTGTATGACCCTATCCACTCACTTGAGGCCATCAAAGTTATGTTTCCAGTATAACCAACTGCCCAACTACATTTCAAAACTAGGATGTTTTCTCTATTTTTAACCGACTTCAAAAACACAAAAGAGAAGGTTATCAATTCGTCTGTATTTTTTTTGTATGTTTGTTATACGATATCTCCGTCAATTGTGGACAGATTTTCAAAATTCTTTATGTAATCGAAAGGGTATGCTCTCGAGGTGGTCCCATTACCACCAGGATCTGATGATGGGATCCTAAAGAATCAAAGGGAACCCTCAAATTTTACAGCCCCGACAACGTCTTTAGCTTATTTCTCTAGCTTTATAGGTATTTGCGTTTAGTAATCTTTATGTCAGGTTGATGAGCTGATGATTGAAGGGTCTTTGATCTTTAGGAGTTAGAGGATAACTCTTTCAAAAATCTAATCATGTTCATCAATCATAGTTACCTCAAAACTCTTCCATTTGTAAACCGATTTGGAAAATTCTTTTTTATTTAGAAGGGTATATTTTCGCTTTAATTCCATTCAAATGTGAAGAAAAAATAACACAAGTAGTTTTGGAAAATTAAGTAATGTGGAACCCGAATAGTTTTTCAAATGTAACATCTTACTACCTTATTTAAATAATGTGACGGTCTTATAAAACTATATTTAATATAATCTAACATACCACAGTTTGGTACTATATATTACGGTTTTGGATATCATACCTACTTATCTACTCATTACAAACATATCTCACACTCAATTTGGTAAAATAAAACTTTAAAAATAATAATTGAACCGAGTTCAAACAATACTGACAAAGAGAAATAAAAATTAAAAAATATTTACAATTCTAAGTAAAAGTATATAATAAGTACCCTCAATATAACAGGTAACATTATAATAGCAATAGTCCCTTCGAGTCTGTTTTAAGGGGGTGCCAAGCCGATGCACAATAAGTAATACTATTGCTATTATAAAGTTACTTGTTATATTAAGGGTACTTATGATAGTTTTTTACTTAGATTTGTAATTATGTTTTAATTTTAGTGCTCCTTTTCAGTATTGTTTGAAGTCGGTTCAACCTTTTTTTTAAGGGTTTATTGTGTTTAAATTTCTTAATACTAACATCAGTTCCTGATACCGTCGTTCACTTATTCTTTCTTTTCCGATTACAGATTGAAGACAATAAAAAAGAAGTTTTCTTATACCTAAAGATCCCAGTATTCTTGTTTTTATCAAATTATTATTTAATAAACATAGCTATACTTCGCAACAGATACACATCGATATGTGTGATTCAAAATTTGCGTTTCAATACGAATGCCGTGGTCGCGGCTAAAACGTGGTTATAGTAAACGAAAGTGGAGAGCCTTGGTAATATCGAGTTGGAGGTAAGAGTACATACTATTGAGCGAAGCACAAACCAATACACGTTCTTTGCCTATGCCTCATGTTTAATAATAAATAAAGAAACTGTGTAAACAGGAAAATCTTTGAGGTTATTAAAATTGCAAAGCTTCACGCCTTATCATTACTTAATAAATTGATTTTAGAGCAAACAAAATCTTGAAATAAACAATTAAAATTTTTATGCACACCACCGGTAAACATCGATAGAAAGGAGTTTGACTTTGAAACCTAAAATTCGAGACTTTCATCTATGTGTCGTACTCGTATATATGTTTGTATGTACTTTAATACTATATAAGCTAACTAAAATGAACTTTTCTGTATAAATATTTCGCAGTACCTCTTTTTTAAAAGTCTCGAAAATATCTTCTACATAGCAATTTATAACGTCTATATGTGTGCGTGTAACGTCTTGTCATCAGCATCAGCCTATCGCAGTCCACCGCTGGACATAGACTTCTCTCATCACGCCACCTGGCCTGTGGGCGTCCTCCACTACGTTTGCCTTTTAGCCAAGAACTCTTATATCCCAACGGTTGTCAGTTCTGCGGCTAAAATGGGCAGTCCACTACAACTTTAGGTTGCTTATCCGGTGTCCATGACCTTGGTTTTCTGCCGGATCACCTTATTCCTGATGCGATCCCTTGAAAAATATAGCATAACCCCTTCCATAGCACGCTGAGCGACTTTGAGCTTGTGAACCAGCCGTACCGTAAGTGTCCACGTTTATGTCATGACGGGTAGGACAAAACTCATTAAAGACTTTCGTCTTAAGGCACTGTAGGATCGACAATAGGAAGACTTGACGTAGTTTCTCTTACGCTGCCCAACCCAGCTAAATTCTTCTATTCACCTCGTCCTCGAAGTTGTGTGTTTCATACATTGTTTTATACATTTTGTTGAACAATTTCCAGAACAGCTATGACGATATCATCTGCAAATCGCTAGTGAGAAATTTATTCGCCATTGATGTTGATGCCCTTTCCAGTGCAGTCTTGAACATGTCCTCCGTTGCATTTGTGATTTCGGGGAAATAACGTCCCCTTATCTCACTCCACGATGCAATGGTATAGGCCTCCAGACATAATTGGATGTATCGCCAATCTACTTGGCAACGCTGCAGAGGCCCCGGAACAGACCAGATCTCGATCGAGTCAAAGGCCTTCTCATAATCCACGAATGCTAGACACACGGGACTGATTATATTCTTCGGTCTTCTCTATAATCTGCCGCATTGTGTGGATGTGGTCTATGGTGCCATATCCCCTCCTCCATGCTTGCTTTGCCGGTGGTTGGCATTCGTCGAGTCTTCGAGCAAGACGGTTCGTGATGGCTCTCGAAAACAGCTTGTAGATAGAAGGGACATGGTTTCTAGTTTCTTCAACATGGTCTTGTCACCTTTTGTGAAGAACAACACGACCACACTCCTTCTCCACGTCTCCGGAGTTCTCCCTCCAAACAGGACAGCTTTGAAGAGCTTTTGGAGCTCTCCAGGAGCTTTTCCATTTTGCAGCTGTATAAGAGCCATCTCGATTTTTTCAGTGCTTACTTTCGGCAGGTCTTCGGTGTAGTGGCGTGTTAATGCGGCTCTGGGATCCTCAGGATCAGGTTGAGATGCATGCAAATCGTATGACCAGCCATAGAACTTTCCACTACCGAAAGGACTGCCGGCTTCGAAGCAATTACTTCTCCAGTTTCTGAAAAACATTAGGTGGCCTGACTCGAGGGTTATGGTATCTCCCCCTCTCTTCGCACTTTACATAGCCCAAGGATATGCCACCTAATCTTCCCAAGTTCCGCCTCAAGTTGCGCCAGATGCGAGTCAAGGCGTAACGTGCGCCCGTTGTATGTAGCCAGGGTCATTCGGTTGGGGTGCGTGGTCCGGAAACTCCAGGGGTGCGTGGTCCGGAACCTCCTTGTGGTGCACCCTGGGCAACGGAGACGGCAGCGCCTCTCTCCCTAGGTGGGAAAGGCGCTGCCGCCTGCGGCCAATTCCGGCCGAGGTGGGAACGGCCCGTCAAGGGCTGTTCGGAGGGCTGCTTTCCGCATGTCCCTCTGTTTGGCAGAGGGCATAGGGGAGAGCGGGCTGGGGGCGGACGGGTCCACTGCCGCTGGCTCTGTCCAGAGGTGGTGGACACTGGTCTGACGCAGACCACCGTCCGGCCATGTCGTAACCCTGACTGGCAACAGTCAGGAATGACGGCTCTTCGAGGGCTACGAGGAAGGCAACCTCTATAAAAAACCCTGGGGCGGACGGACCCGGTCTGGTGCAGACCCCGTCCGGCCCAGCCGTAATCCTGAATGGACAGGACCGGTGGATCTTCGGATCCGCGAGGACGTAAACCTCTATAAAAAATGCTCTAAGCCCACGTTCTGACGCCTGGCAAGGGGGCTGAGTCGCTGGAGGGAGTCCAGTGCCGAAGGCGTCCCCGTCGAAGGACGTTAAACTAAAAAACATGACATGAGGCCAAGGATTATTAAATCTACCCAGGAGGGTCCCGGACACACAGTGTCTGGGGAATCCCTCCCGGAGCCAAACGGCTCCGGCAGCTCCCACTCGTATTCTGGGGGGAGCACCAAATGTCGAACCTGCCCGTCGCCGAGCAGTAAATCCGGCGACGTTATCGCGGAGGACGCGAAAAAACCTGGAGGTAGAGTCGAACACCGACACTGCCTCGGAGAGGAGCGGAGCGAGTACCCCGATGGTCTCAGCTGCAGAGCAGCACCAGAAGGGTACTCCAAAGCGCAAAAGGCGCTCGCTTCGCCTGGGCCTGAAGAGGCAATTGGAGTCGGCCTCGAGCGATGAGGCCTCGGCTCCCAAAGTCGGCACAAGCCGCAGAGGCGCTCGCGGCGGCGGCCGACTCCCCAAGGCCATGGTGGCCCGGAAAAAGGTGGCGGTCCAGCCCGCGGCGCTGGGAGGAGCCGAAGATGGGGGTCTGGGACGGAGAAGAGAGGAGGGGGTCGCGTCCGAGATGTCGACCACTGATGTGGGGAGCGGGGGTGGGGGTGCTGGCCTCGTTGAGCTGCGAGGCAAAACCGGCAACCCCGTGGACCAGATCGAGGAGGCAATCGGCGTGGCCGATTGCCTGCTCCAGACGTCCGGGGGAGCCAGGGGTCCCGAACAGGAGGCGTTGGTAGCGGTCGTGCGCTCCATCATCGAGGCGGGACGACTCCTCGTGGCCGAGAGCAAGGCCCACGCTAGGGAGAGAGCCCGCCTCGAGGCGGATCTCGCCAAGGCTCGTGCCCACGCTGGTGCCACACCAGCGTCTTCGGCACCTGTGGCGTTGTCCGCCCCTAAGGAGCCGGACTTAGTCCGACTCGTGGCGGAGATGGAGGAGCGAATTATGAGGCGCATCTCTGCAATAGAGAGCGCCCGTTGTCGCCCACCTCTGGCTCCGCCAAAGGCGACATATGCGGCCGCTGCCAAGGCGGGCCTAACAGCCCAGCCAGCAGCTAGGGTGGCTGGGCCGTCATCAGCGCCCCCGCCCCAGAAGGCCGGAAAGGGCAAAGGGAGGGGGAAGGCGGCCCCAACTCAAGCCCCAGTCTCGGCCCCGGCTGACACAGCACAGCGCCCGTTGGAGCGGGGCTGGACGGTGGCCGGGGACAGCAAAAAGAGGCGGAAGGCCGCCAAAAAAGCGGCCAAGAAGGCGAGGAGGGACGCCGCCGCCGCCGCGAAGGGAGCGCCGAGGAAGCTCCGCGCCCCTCGCTCCTCGGCCGTCGTAATCACTTTGACGGCGGAGGCAGCGGAGAGGGGCGTGGGGTACGCCGAGGTCTTGACGAAAGTCAAGGCCAACGTGGACCTCAAAGCCCTCGAGATTCCGGGCGTCCGGTGTAAAAACACACGGACGGGAGCCCGGCTCCTCGAGGTAGCCGGCGCTACCAGTGGCCCCAAAGCCGATGCCCTAGCGGCTAAGCTGAGGGAGTCACTGGATGCAGCTGACGTCCGAGTGTCCAGGCCCAGTAAATGCGCCGAAATCCGCATCACGGGCCTGGACGACTCTGTCACGGCGGACGAGCTCAGACTCGCCGTGGCGGAGACGGGAAGCTGCCCTCTGGACAGCGTGAAGGCCGGAGCAATACGCTTCGGCCCCGGTGGACAGGGGGCAGCGGTTGTCAGCTGCCCCATCGCGGCGGCCCAGAAGGTCGCCGATGGACGGAGCCTCCTGGTCGGAGGTTTCCTGAGGGCGCAGGCACGACTCCTGCAGGCCCGACCGGCAAGGTGCTTCAGGTGCCTGTCGGTGGGTCACGTAGGGGTGCACTGCACGGCGGAGGCCACCGTAGGTGACCGATGCTTCCGCTGTGGCCAGCCCGGTCACAAGGCGGGTGGCTGCAACGCTCCGCTGCGTTGCTTTAGGTGCGCAGCGGGGGGCAAGCCTGCCGACCACCGGGTTGGTGGTAAGGCCTGTGCCCTATCGCGACCGAAGCCGGGAGGCCGACCTTCCGCCTCCGAGCCGCTGATCCAGACGGAGAGTGCCGCTGGACAGCCGCAAAGTTCGCTGCGGGATGCGGGGATGGAAGTCCAGTGATGGATCCACATCTCCGCATCCTCCAGGTGAACGTAGGCCACGGTGCCGATGCTCAGGATCTTCTGCTCCAGAGCATGGCACAGTGGTCCATCAACATCGCCGCTATCGCCGAGCCATATGTCCATCGGTTTCTCGGGCCTGCCTGGGAGACCGACTTGGACGGCACGGCGGCCCTGGTGCACGGTACCGCAGCCGGCACTCCACCTCTTGCAGTAGTTGCAAGGGGACGGGGCTGTGTAGCGGCGATAGTTGGAGATATAGCGGTCGTGGCCGCTTATTTCACGCCGAACCGAAACCTAACTGAGTTCGAGCAATGGCTCGCTCAGCTGGCCGTCGTCGTCGATGCCTGTCGCCCCCACCCGGTTCTTGTGCTGGGGGACTTCAACGCCTGGTCGCAGGCTTGGGGTTCCCTGCGCACGAACCCGAGGGGCAGGGCATTGGAGAACTGGGCTGAAAGATTCGGCCTAGTTCTCCTAAACCGGGGGGCCGTGGCCACGTTCGTGACGGCGAGGGGTAGTTCGATCGTGGACATCTCGTTCGCATGCCCCTCGCTAGCGCGTCGTGTCCAAGGCTGGCGCGTCGTTGTCGGGGAGGAGACAGGTTCGGATCACCGATATATTCGGTTTGACGTCTCCGCCCCTGCAGATGGCGCGCCGGTCAGACCGGCACCACCTGAACCACGTTGGGCGCTCAAGCGCTTAGATCGCGACCTCCTCCTGGAAGCCGCCATCGTACAGGCCTGGGCTCCTGCGCCGGACAGGCCTGTCGACGTCAATGATGAGGCACAGTGGTTCCGGGAGGCCATGACCCGCGTCTGCGATGCGGCGATGCCTAGGGCTCAGCCCAATACTGCGAGGCGCCAGGTCTACTGGTGGTCGCCGGAGATCGCACGGCTGCGTCAAGCCTGCGTGACCGCGCGCCGCCAGTGGTCCAGGTTCCGCGGGAGGCGTCGCCGCCCCGAAGATGCGGCAGCGAGAGAGGCGGAGCTGTTAGCGGGTTACAGGGTTGCCAAGAGGACCCTTCAGGCAGCGATAAAGCGGGCCAAGAGCGAGGCCCGCCGCGAGATGCTGGAGACACTTGAACGGGATCCGTGGGGACGCCCCTACCGTATGGTTAGGTGCAAGATGCGCCCATGGGCCCCGCCGCTCACACGGTGTCTTCAGCCAGAGCTGCTTGAGAGGGTCGTTGGCTCCCTGTTCCCAACGCGAGTGGTGGAGCATACTCCGCCACAGATGGCTCCGCCTCCGGCGCTTGAGGCGCCTAACGTGGATGACGACGACGTGCCTGAGGTCACTGGGGTGGAACTAAGGGTGGCGGTGTTACGGCTTAAAGCCAAAAACACCGCCCCGGGACCCGATGGCATTCCTGGCCGAGCGTGGGTCCTGGCCTTAGTCGACGAGGCTCTCGAGCCCCGACTGCGAGGGTTCTTCAGCGCATGCCTCGAGCGGGGCCAGTTTCCGAAATTGTGGAGGACGGGGAAACTGGTCCTCATCCGAAAGGAGGGGCGCCCGGCGGACTTACCGTCCGCCTACCGGCCCATAGTGTTGCTTGACGAGGTGTGCAAGCTCTTTGAAAGAGTGATTGCAAGGCGCCTCGTCAAGCATCTCGTGATGGTTGGGCCGGATCTGGCGGACAACCAGTACGGTTTCCGTCAGGGGCGCTCCACCGTGGATGCGATCATGCGCGTGAAGGCTCTGGCGGAGGAAGCAGTCTCCCGGGGCGAAGTGGTGTTGGCGGTGTCCTTGGACATCGCCAACGCGTTCAACACTATGCCCTGGAGCTGCATCAGGGAGGCGCTCGTGTATCACGAAGTGCCTCTCTACCTCCGCCGCATAGTCGGGGCATATTTGTCGGAGAGAGCCGTCGTCTACCCCAGTAGGACCGGTCTCGGTAGGCGTGAAATGTCGTGCGGTGTTCCGCAGGGGTCGGTGTTAGGGCCACTCTTGTGGAACATCGGCTACGACTGGGTGCTTCGTGGTACCTTCTTGGATGGTGTCGCCGTCGTGTGCTACGCGGACGACACACTCGTGACGGCGCGCGGCAAGACGCACCACGAGGCAACCCTGAGGGCCACGGCCGGGGTTGCCCAAGTCGTTGAGCG
This sequence comes from Arctia plantaginis, assembly GCA_902825455.1. NCBI lineage: Eukaryota > Metazoa > Arthropoda > Insecta > Lepidoptera > Erebidae > Arctia > Arctia plantaginis. The sequence goes on from CADEBD010000636.1 coordinate 8,127, forward strand.
TATCCGGCGGCTGGGTCTCGAGGTGGCTCTGCACAAGTCCGAGGCCCTGTTCTTTCACGGGCTTCGGAGGAAGCCGCCTGAGGGATCTAGCCTCACGGTAGGAGGCACTCGCATCGGCATCGAGCCCTCGATCAGGTATCTGGGGCTCGTACTCGATGGCCGATGGGACTTCGGATATCATTTCCGAGGTCTGGTCCCCAAGTTGGTTGGGGCAGCGCGTGCGTTGGCGCGGCTGCTGCCCAACATGAAGGGACCCGATGACTCCTGCCGGAGACTCTACTCGGGGGTTGTGCGGTCCATGGCCCTTTACGGGTGCCCAGTATGGGCGGGGGCCCTGAAGGCCAGCAACGTCGCGATACTGCGGCGACCGCAGCGAATGCTGGCCATCAGGATCATAAGGGGGTACCGCACGATCTCCTTCGAGGCGGCGAGTCTCCTGGCCGGAACTCCACCGTGGGACCTAGAGGCGAGAGCCCTTGCAGCACTGTATCAGTGGCGCAAGGAGGCGCAGGAGTTGGGTCGATACCCCGAGATTCGAGAAATCGATGACCGGAAATCCCAACTCCGCCAGGTCATCATAGGGGAGTGGAGGGAACGACTCGGGCAACCGAGCGCCGGGCACGCCGTCATTGCGGCGGTAAGACCCGTTATGGAGGATTGGCTCGAGAGGCGTCACGGGACCCTCTCATACCGATTGACGCAGGTGATCACTGGGAAGGGATGTTTCGGAGATCACCTGTGTCTGATCCGCAAGGAGCCAACGCCTGAGTGCCACCACTGCGATGGCCAGACCGTGGACACGGCTCTCCACACGCTGGCAGAGTGCCCGGCGTGGGTTGAGCAGAGGCGAGACCTCGTGGCGGCCATCGGAGTGGGAGTTCTCTCGCTCGATAGCCGGATTGCGGCTATCGTGCGGAGCGAGAGTGCGTGGAACTCTGCCGTCTCCTTCTGCGAGCAAGTTATGCTCGCGAAGGAGACGGCGGAGCGGGACCGGGAGAGGTTTAGAACTCTCCCGGCCCGCCAGGCCCGTGCCCGGGCCTGGCAGCGCAGGCGACTCAGGCGCCGGAGGTCGCAGAACGACCTCCGTCCTCCATAAGCGCAGGCCTGGGGGTGACAGGTGAGGCCATCTGTCACCCTAGCAGAAGCAGGCCGGGGTGGCGGCGAGCGCGTTGCGAAGCGCGCTCGCTTTCAGGGAGCACAGGGAACATGGGGTTCCCACACGGGGCGGGGGTCGTCTACTCGTCTGTAGATGACCCGAGGTATGTCGGGGCACCAGGGCCTTCCTTTCTAGGGTATACCTGGTTCCCCGGCTATTAGTACCCGGCGAAGGCGTGCGGTTTTAGTCGGTTCGAGTCCGACATGCCACCGACAGGTGGTATCCGAGGGGATTTCCGCACGGAAAAAAAAAAAAAAAAAAAAAAAGGGTCATTCGGTTGTGGTGGCCTCTCGTATCCCTGAGATTCTTCGCACAACCTGCCCCGCCGTAACCGTGGTCGCCACCATGTCCAAGTTAAGAGGAACCGCCGCGAACTGAGGGCTGTGGTGTAACGTCTATTTTATAAATACTTTCGTAACTACATATATTTTTTGTTATGGTTATGGTTGTTTGGAAGTGTGCCTTTTATCTTTAAAGATTTTCTACCTTCGATATTACCATTGTTGAACAGACACAGTTCTTTGCATGCTAAAAGATAACCTAAATCTTACAAAGGTTGATGTCGTGGATCAACAAAAACATACAATGTATCGAGTAATGAGGCCACGTACGCCATTGTGACAAGAAACAAATATAGGGGTGTGCTCACGGCCCCAGAGATTTTGCACTACCTACGTGGCCTCAGTTTTTCCAAAGTGGCGGCGACATACTGTGGAAGTAAACAAAGAGAAATGTTTGGTGATATTTTATTCTCCTATACAAAAATTACCATTTGCGCATGAATAGATTTTTCTGTCAGACATATGTTTGTCGCACAAAAATATTTTACTTATTTTACAGATTTTTCTTTATCTTAATGTTTACTATACCTGCAGACTATCATTTTGTAATGGACATGTGTTGTTAATATATCTTATACTAGCTGACCCGCGCAACTTCGTCTGCGTCTCTCAATAGTAATAAATTTTCTCCGTTTTTGAAACATTCTTCATTGGTGCTCCGCTCCTATTGGTCTTAGCGTGATGATATATAGCCTATAGCCTTCCTCGATAAATGGGCTATCTAACACTGAAAGAATTTTTCAAATCGGACCAGTAGTTCCTGAGATTAGCGCGTTCAAACAAACAAACAAACAAACAAACTCTTCAGCTTTATAATTATATATCTTATATTCAAAATTATTGTATTGTTTGATTTAGGTTGTATTGTCAAAATTTAAGCTTATGATTGAGTAAAAGTATTCATAGCTTAATGTATGTTTGAATATCGTTAGTTATTACACATTTGTCCTTAGACCTGTCGTTAGCAAGATATATAATGATAATAAAATGGATATAAATAATGTTTGATTTGAGTTGTATTGTCAAAATTTGAGCTTAATCGGTACAAAACTTTTTGCAAACCAACTCAACATTTATATATATATATACTTAGATATATATGATTGCAGATATCTGAATAAATCCTGCAAATAGTACAGGATTGTCTGCAACCTTCAAGTGCGCGAGTCTTTCAATGAAACTTACATGTATAAGTGCGTATAATAGAGAACCGATTTTTTTTCAATGAAACACTTGCAGCTGTATCACAAATGGCTGCCATCTACAAGATCATCTCATTATTATCAGTTTGAAGGCAATTGGCTTAGCAGATATTCGATCCCGGTATCAAGGCAAAAATACCACGTAACAGCGGACGGATAATAAATTATGCATGACGTGCGCAAAGAGTGCTTGTGTTGAGAATCCCAAGTTTACCCATGCCTCGGATTAACGTATATCTAGCCCGCCCAACTCATTATGCATAATAAATTTTGCACTGTTTCAAAATCATTAACAGCAAGTTTTAACGATTAGTTGCCTCCTCGACGAAACTTGACACTATCCCTTACCACAGTTTTACTACAAATACGATAGTATTCCATAATTTCATTGATTTAAATGTAATTAATATTCACATGAAAATATATGCATACATAGAAGCACTTATGCAAATTGTATTGGTATTTCTATGGAATCGATGACTTTATTATAGTCGTCGACAAAACCATTCATTGTACACGAGCCATGTATTTTTTTTCAGTAATTATAGACATTACAAAAAGGCCCTATAAAATAAATGTAAACCACCTAAATAGCGTTTAGTCGAAACAAAAACCGTCCACCACGCAGTCTCTAAATATAAGTATACATACATATGGTTGCGTCTGGGACACATTTTCGTTTCAGACTCTATGCGTCTTGGTGGCACTCATACGAGTACATTTTTATTTTGACGGTTTGTATGTTCTGCAGATTAAACACAAATTGTATTTGTTAAGGAAAATTAATAACACCGAAAAACTTCGCGGGCTGAACAGGACTGGTTGTTGTGGCGAACCTTTGCTTCTCCTATGTTCACCAGTGGACGTCTTTCGACTAAAGAAGTAAACTTTCACTTTTTAAGATTAAATTATTGAATCATCTGAGTACGTTCTTATATGCAAATTCGAATTTCGAATTCGAAAAAAAAATTTAAAGTTGCAACAAACTGCTTACATATAAACATACCTAACATTTTTTTGGACTTCCGATCTAGGTTCTTTTGTTTAATTAAATGTTATATTTTTTATTGATTTTAAGCTTGAATTGGATCTGTTTACACTATCCAAACATAAACTGTAGTATTGTAGCACATATTCATTTTTATTGTTGTCTTAGATTCAAAATTGAATCGAGAATACCATTACAACTTATAAAAATACTTAGCATCCTAAGGTAGATTTTGTTTTAAACAGATCAAAAATTAAATTGATCATGGATTACTACATTTATCTTTGATCAAAGTTGCAGAAAGTTAAGCTGATTTGACCACTGTTAACTTCACAGTTCTGTTAGGCTCAGAAACCGGGTACGGATGTCCCATACGACCTGTCAGTGTCAAAACGGGTCAACTCGTCAGCTAATAAAAGCTACTGAGATGACAAACGTAAACGCGTTTCAACTACAGATTTTAATTCATAGCTGGAACTATGGTATGCTCAAATATTTATATGGACCATTAGGATAGTAAACAATTCCATAAAAAAACCTAGTTATAACATTAAAAATGAAAAACGTTCAGTGGTATTCCAAGTTAACAAACATTCGATGTATTGGAGGTCACCATTATAAAATCTCATACTTTTCATATTACCATTCGAATAACTTGCCGCAGTGCAGAAGGGACTGATGACAAATCTATATCTGCTCCTTGCAGTCACACAAAGATTTTCAACGAAAGGTCTTTTTATTTTACCTTTCCGAGATCGTAACATTGTGACAAAATTTTATATTAACACTGTAGCCCCCAAGCGTGAGAACTCGAGATTGAACACCCACATTAATATTTTACATGCACACAGACGCATCGCGCAATATTAGTATACTACCCTGGAAAGTAATCAATCTACTCTCGGTTTTTCGTATAAGGTAGATACTTTCATCATCTCTTCGTTTTTGTAAATTGTTTATGAATGTCACAAAAAACACGCAATGTATCGTAACGCATCGCGAAGCTCGCGGTCCCGTAGTGACTAGCCGGTGACAAAGGTTGTGGTCCAAGTGTACGCTTTGTGGGTATCATGTTATAACTATTAGTTTTTTATGGAGAAATCTAAAATATTGTCAAGTCAATTTTCAAATGTGTGATATGTGAAATGTGGGTTTTATAGATGATATTTTATGTCTTAGTTATTTATTAAAAAAAAAGGGTAAATACAGATTCAAATAAACACAGCGTTGTAGTCAAAGTATCTTTATTTCATAAAATTCTTTAAACGTTTTTTTAAGTCATCTCTTATGTAGACCAAAAACCTGTTTTGTCAAATATTTAGCAAAATAAATGTAAAACTATAGCAAACACGTTTTCAAGGGGTAGAGCCTTATGACTAAAAAAGGCTACTATCGGCCACTATTTTTCTTTTTTTTTTGCATATTCATTTTTTTATCTTAGATTTAGTGGTTTGTCAAATAAAACTCATATAAGTACCTAGTTCCTCTAAATTTTGCTCGAGGAATATAAATTAGTAGTAGTGAGAGTCCGACACTCGCAACCCGTCTTTATGCTTGTCCGAACTTTTGGATGAACGTTCGAATGAACTACGAACGGGCGTGCTGACGTTTTGAATATTCGGGTGGCACTGAAGTTTTTGCGCGCGTATACTCAATTTATTGCACAGAGACAATTTCTACGTACTAAAATATATGGACAACAGGGATCTCTTTTCGGTAAAAAATGAATGATGTTTAAGCTTAGATTATGACTTGTTGGTCCGAATTAGTATAGAAATTTAACGGTGAATGTATAATATATACTTTTTCTCGCGATTAAAAAAAACTGTTTTAAAATAGAACAACGAAATAGCAGAAATATTCAAAATAGCAAATTTCGATTTCGATAATTTTGATCAATGTTAACATTTTTTTTTTTGGAAATAAGAAATTATATAATAGTTTCACGCAGTAAAAATGTAGACTCATCTATTAAACAACAGCTTTTTTTAGTTTAATTTAATGATTGAATGATTTTTTTTAAATAGAAAGTGCTTATTCGCGCGTTTCTTAGAGACGTGCCTATTAAAGATTGTAATTATTAATTTTCTAATAAAGAGCAGGTAGTAGTAGCAAGTTTTAGTTAGTTAAAGAATTCTCGCAGCGTGTTCTCAAAGTGTTGAATTACTTCAGAGGCGAATAACACAAGTACAAACTAAAAATGTGTAACCTAAAAATGTATAGTCACATCTGATTTTGACCAATGGAAATAGATACTTTGAATTGACATGAAACCTTCATGGTGTGGGATTTTCGTGTGAAACTTTCACATGATACCTATGAGGTTCTTCTTTTTAAATTTGTGCAACATTCGATTTTCGACTTTCAATTGTTTTTTTTATTCAGCTTAGACGTGAAAGATGGATACTTTGAAAATCCGAGCCTTTTTAATAAGAGTTTCGACGCGAAACTAACACAGCAGAAACGGCTCTCAATATCAACGCTGCGTTTTAAGAGGAGACGCACTGTGCGTTTTTTGTTTAAACGCTTTCGTAATGGAAACGTGAATAACGCTAAATTTAAAGAGATGGTGGCAGCCGATCCGAATGAAACTACCCAGTAATTAGCGGCATGGTTTAACGTTACCCTACAACATTGACTCATTTGCATCAAATCAATAAGATAAAAAACATGAAAAATGGGTGCCTCATAATTTGACTGATCTGCAGAAAGAAATGCGTGTTGAAACGTGTGTTGCCTTGATGGCAGGCATAAATGAACTTCCGTTTAGATGGCAGCAATGTATAGATAATGAGGGTAAATATTTTGATTAAATAAATATGTTACATCTAACAAAAAAAACGAATTTCTATTTTTCAGTACAAATCGGCAGATTTATACTTTAACCCCTAATATTAGACTTATTTGTAATTAACGTAAATAAAAATGGTTGTGTAAAAAAAGAATGCGTATTTACTAAGTTTGCTTGAAATTGGTACTTATCAGATACTTAACAGACGAAATATACGTATACTATGATAAGTCGATCGTGAGTAAAATATGGTACCAAGCCTTTTCCCTAATTAGGTTGGAGTCGGCTTTCAGTCTACTACGACATGACTGATCTTCAATTTTTACGTAGAGCGACTACGATCGACCTCCACAACCCAAGTATTAGGTAATATCGAAGTTCTGTAGATAGATTGTTGCCGAACTTTCTAGAGCCCCTACTATCGGACATCGATTAAACCACAAATGATTGCGACAAATTTTCGTATGGCAAACGGGACCGACAACTTAACGTGCTCTCCGAGGCAGGGTAGGGTCTCACTGTTAAGAATGGTCACCCATTGATAGACTGACCTGGCTAGGATTGCTTAACTGCAATGTGCCAACTACTCGGTTACCACATAGACACGCCAGCCCGTATATACCTAGGTGTGCATGTGATATTTCAAAGGGGTTGCAATATTATGTATGATGTGTGTAAATTCTAACACTTATTGAATGTTTTAAACTACATGATGTTTCACACATTTCTGATGTCTACTTCTTATTTCGTCAATCCTGTATCTAAAAAATTGGTAAATGTCATAAAAAAAAAATACTTTAAAAAAGCAATTATTATAAGTTATAAGTTTTAAGCGTTATGATTTTGGCGCATTTGAAATTACTGTAATTTTTAAATATGATTATTACGGTGTTTTCTTTATCACTGCTAATTTAAGTAAATGTATTAATTGTATAGACAAATTATACTGCACATATGTATACATATCTATATTTGTATATTTAATTAACGACGTAAACGCGCAAATTTAGTTGACAAAGTATTTTTTCTTGCCTTGCGCGACCTTTGTTGCCTAAGACACATCAGTTCCTCTTCCTAGTTGTTCAAGCACAATGCTAGAACTCCACTTCCGCCGATCGACTGTTTGTTCATCTCCGTCTCACAAATAAAACACTGCGCATTAACATTATAGCTAGCAAGTAAAGTTACATAAAGTAACATTAAAGCAAGCAAAATTAATTTATGATTATTTAGTTAGTTAATACTGACGAAAACAATGTCATTTATAATTAGCTTGTCTCATTCTATCCTCAATAGAAAGAAAATAAAGGTGATATATGGAACTCACGGCAAGCGATGCGATTTGTTTCTGTGCCTGTGCATTGTTCTTCGTTTCATTTGTTTTTGTAAATTTAGGTTATGGATAATTAAAATTACTTGGCCAAAGGAAAGAATCATTGACCAATCTTATACTAATTAGAATTATGTTCTGAGATTTTTATCTTTTAATGCTAGTAAACTTTTGTTCAAAAGATACTTAATCCCTCTGAGTCATTCTTGGTTTTGGTAGACCATTTGGCGATAAAGACATTGAGCCGTCTTGGTTCACACAAACATAAGTTAACTTAGTATAGCTATTAGAAGTTAAAATAACTAAAAGTATGTGGGATGTACATCAGAAATGTGGATAGTTGAACACATAGAAGTATCATAAGGACGAGCAAAAAATTTTAAGTGTCTTTTTTCATATAGCCGGATTTGCAACGGTCGGCGGTCTTTCATTTCCCTGAAAAGCGCAATTTTCTGCATTCACTATGGCCGCCTAGTGAAAATCGTTATCGTCTGTTCGTTTGCGGCGGCGCCCATTTCCTAATGGCGACTTCGCGTGCATTTAGCTTTTTTTCGCTTTAAAATGACTGTAGCATATTGCATTTAACTAAAAATCGTTTTGTTTCCAATATTCTTGATCACACTATAACTAGTGATATATGAAAAGGAATTATTATTTGGAAATCATTAATGTTTGTGAGGAAAATGCCAAAAATATGCCATCTGAAAGGGACAATGTTGCCAACTTTTAAAGTCCTTATAATTATGGTAAAGTAAAGCAAAACGGATAAACCCCACCATTTTTTTACCAACCCTTTAAAAACTTTGTTATTTTAGAATAGGTTTCTAAACCACGAAGACAGGAATATTGGCAAAAAAATATTTTTATCTCTAATTAAAATTGCATTAAAGGGTACTTGACACAAAGTCCCCACTTACAGAATTAAAAAGAACAATCGAAAAGGCGATTAAACTAGCATTAATAGAAAACGGCACTACCCTAATAGGAAGCATATACAAGTTTCACAATAACTCTGCGTCAAAATGACAACATTGGTAATACCCAAATGTCACCACTTGTGGAAAAGTGGGAGTTGGTACTATAGGGACGTGTGCACGTTCAATAATGTTTTAAAGAAGATAAATGTTAAAGTAGTCAAAAATTGCAATGAATGAGTTTCCTTAAGATCTTAATTTACAAAGGCAAAAAATTAATAGTCGTACCAAGCGTTGTTTTTGAAGTGTTTTGAAGAAAATTTCTCGTCTTTTTCTAATGTGAATTCGTTGTTACCCCCGCCCCTTTTCTGACTTGTGTACCAAAAGTAAATTACGTTGAGAACAACGGGAAGCGAGGCAACAATTATATTTCGGGAGTGAGGAAAAAACAAAGGGTCGTTTCAGGATTCCGGTGGGAATTTCACATCCCGCCCGGTTTTGTGCCGCTGAAAAGAGCCAAAGTACCGGAGGAATACTCGGAAATTCACGACGTTACATTTTATCCTATTTATCTTCGTTGCCCTACTTTTTCTAACATCGTTACACACATTTTCATTTTAAATTCTATTGTAGTGATTGTAGGTATAAAAAATAGGTTTGGGATAATTATCCGTGGTTGTGTACAATTATCTTCAAAATGTTATATGTAAAACAAGGGTGCAAATCTGTGATGTGTAAATTTCTACTGTACTCTATGAATGTGATATTTAACATAAACGTTTTCCACTGCCCAAGTTTTATATCAAATTAATGGTAACTCATCAAAACAGAAGCAAGCTCACGGTTTTCCAAATGTAGCCGCTTCCACTTTCTTTCTATTTACTTTCTTCTTCAGGCGGCCCATGACATGTTCTCGTTAAAAATTCATATACTCTCACACAGATTTAACTTACACTGGCTGTGTAAGTTAAATCAACTTAAAAGTTTAGTTTGTTTTGAACTGGTGGTTTTTACGGATTTTTTCATGAAGAATCTATTTAATTTGAATTAGTAATCTATTTAATAAATAAAGTACCTTTTAAATATTAAGAGCTTATTATAAGCTAAATGAAAATACCGCCTTACTTAGTACTGAATACATTTTTTTTTGTAATATACTCATCTAGTCCAATATTAATATACCAAACTATTTTGCCATTATGCCTATTAGTTTCAAAGTACTAAATTGCCACAAGCTATTTATAGTAAAATTACTTACTACATAAGGAAAATCTGTATAATAATTTACTTGATTGCAGTTTACTAAGTGTAGTAAACTCAGAAAAACTATTAAAAACTATAGGAACTGTTTTGCTAACAGTATACAGAGGGTCTTCCTATAGTTACCAAACAAATTGTAAAAAGAAAACTAAATCTAATGTGAGATTTGTAATTAAATGGACTCACTTAATTTCAAGTTTATTATGAAGGCTGTATCACATATGACAAAGCCCTCTTTGGCAACGTCCACTGGCTTAGTTTAAGTATGTACCCACTGGGGAGGACAAGATAAATAGCCGGCTAAAAGACAGGTGAAGGAAACCTTGTGACGTCACTTCCATCGCAGGTGTGCCCTTTTTGTTCAAAGCGAAAACCCAAATATTTCTCTAAAGGCGGGTTTAAAGTTAACCATTAAAAAAAAGAACTTTATTCGTGACCCTATTATAACCTATATTTAAAAAAAACACTCTAAAAAGTCCCAAATGTATCCAGTATTTTTCGTTGGCGCATGTAATTTGTGAACAGTTCTTTTGCCCGACAAAGGAAAATCATTGCTTTCTAGACTTTTGGGCTCCCGCCTACATAAGCTTAAAGGTGCTTAAACTTGCTAAATCAAATCCAGTTTTGAATAAAAGAGTTTTTACTGAAAGGTTAAAACTTAAATCGTCGAAAAAAAACCAACAAAGTTACGGGTTTTACCTTTTTTACTTTGTGTTTTTTTCCCTTTTTAATTGTTGTTACACAGTTTTGGGGGGAAAGTTAGTTTTAAAATGATCAATTTGAACAAACAATATTCACTTTAAAATTAACAAACGTTCTCTCTCTTTTTCAGTTTCTCTTAGATTTTGAATTTAATCTCCCTCATTACGTTAAAAAATCTATTTTTAATCTTCGTTGCGTAATTAAAAAATTTGACTGCACGGTGGCGTAGTGGTTCAAGGGTCACCTCGCCGCTTCCTACTGCCTGAATTTGGGAGTTCGATCCACAGGGGGAAACGTTTTGTGTTCAAAAATTTTGTTTTTCTGAGTCTGGATGTCCTTTGTGTCCGTTTCAGTATGTTGTATGCCCCGCGACACAGGATTTTTTCCCTATGGGGGAGTGATTTGAGTGTGAGTTTTTTTTTTTGAAAAATAAAATAAAAATTTTAATAAATATTTATTTTTCATTTTTTTTTCAGTACGTTTATTCACTTTGAATTTTGTTTTCATTTAATTCGCTTTTATTTATGGTGAGAGGATGGTAAAGGGTTGTTTTGACGGCGCGTCGGCCCACTGCAGCAGGCCTGAGCCTTAGAAGAGTGGCTGGCCCCCGGGCCCCGGGATGTTACCGCGCGGGGCCGCGATGCCACCCCGCTTCACCGCACCCGGGGGAAAAAGGCAGGGACTTGCGCGTGCCGAACGTGTTTCAGTGCGCGCGTTCTCTGCCTCCCCTTTGGTAGTGTTCTGGTGGGGCGACGCAAACGCGGGGTTTTGTAACTATGATTTCTTAAACTGTTTGTGATGGTTTAAATAGTGTCAGTCGATTACGAAATGTCCTTGAAAGGAAACTGGGGCGCCGTTTCCCCGATCTGGGGTGATTAAAAAATCTAAAACCACTTTCCCCGTCATTCTCATAACCGTTTCACCGATCCTTTGTTGGATTTGAACCTCCGTGTGACGTTGTCCGTGTTTTTTTACTATTACACCCGTAGATTTCCAAATGAATTAAGTGACGTGTATTCCGGGGCTATACGTGTTCTTATAAAAAAAATATATGTTTCTTTTCAGTGCCTATGCTCCTAAAACACTTTTTTTTTTTTTGTGTTTTACAACGTTCTGAGAGTTTTTGGGTTAAAAATGTATTTTTCTGCAAAAAGAAATAACGTCAACTTTTCAAGTAAAAGTCATTAATATAATGACCTTGACAAAAAAGTTCGAACTGCGGCCAGTTTACACATTTTTTGTTTTAGAAAATGGTGATCCAATTTTTCTGAAACCATTTTTTGGGAAAACCCAATTTTTTTTTATCTGAAAACAAAAATACACGCCGTTTTAAAATGCCATTCTATCTAAAAGATTTCAAAACATCTTAAGGCGACTTTATACAAAACTGTAAAACGGTTGACGTCCTTTTTTCGCCATTTTAAACAGTATTTTTCTCACATTGTGTGTCGTGGAGAGCGCCTCATTTTTGGGGAATGCAAACGGTAGGGGAAATCTCGGGTAAGGCGCAGATGTGGGGCGCGGGCGCACTCCCCCCCTCGCCTCCCCGGGCCTTTAAAGGGTCTTGACCGGCCCGCGCCGGCGATGTCGATTTTTTGCAACCTCCACGATCCTACCCCGAGGTTATTGACGCCTTGCGGCTTTGGGGCCTTCACCTAAGACTATTCTTATCATAAAAATACAATAGCAATGCCGTTCCATCGCTATAATTTTTTCCCTATCCTTTACGATTGTTTCCCCCGTTGATTTTGTTATAATGAATAACTACAATAGTTATTCGTCATTGATAAGCGATTTTCCCCCTTTCAAAGTTTGGTATTAACGACATGAGTCACGCAACTGACATGCACGCTTCATAAAAAATCGCATACCAATGTATTGTGTAACAAACAATATTTTTTTATTTTTAAGGCTTGTCTTGTTTGTGTTAAGTATTTTAAAATACATAGAACGAGATAGAATTTCAATTTTAAGTTGTAATGGTACTGGCTCGCCGGGTCAGTTTAATAACTATTTTTCTGACTTTTTTTTTATGTAGCTTAACGAAAAAAAAGATTTAAATATTTTATTGGACGAATTTCCCATTTAATTTAAGGAAATATTTTTATCACCTTTACTAACACTCCCCAAACTTTTTCACCTACATTAAATTTTTTATTTAAAAAATTGTGTGCTGAGTTAAAACACTGCCATGTGCCATAGGGCGCCGAGACCCACCTTCAAAAAAGCAATGAGGCCGACATATGTTCCGCTTTCACTCCCGGGCACAAAATCGATATTCTATTAACCTCGTGCGAATCGCGAAACAAATCATTGAACATGATGACAAAAATCAAAACTCCTTAAATATTTATACAAAATTTTAAGATTTGTAGAGTTTAAAGAAAAACAGGGAAAAGAGAGTACGTTTATTGAAGTACTTTCGTACAGGTATTTCCCTTTATTTTTGGGTCCCAGAAAAATTTTAAAAATGCCTTGCTTATCTGAAATAACTGCAACTATAACGTGCCAAAAAATTACGTATTTTAATTTAACCCGTTTTAAAAAAGCTCAAAAAGGGCGGCCGCAATGTTGAGGTATTTTTGCCGACAGCAGCTGGAAACCCCAGGGAGTCCGTCCTGTGTGCCCCTGCGAGCCGGGGTCGTGTCGTTGACCCCACTCGCACCCCCATCAAACATAACGCGCCATACAATTATCCATTGCTTTTGTGATCTCATTTTACATTTTTTAGTTCAAATGCAATCGTAAAATTATCTTGTTGCAATCCCCATTTACCTTTGCATGGGCAAATATTGTCATTCGATTTTTCCACCTTTTATACTATTCACTACATTCGAAATGATTGAAAATGTGAAAAAAAATTTTTGGCATATGTTTCTTTTTAAAAAAACAGATTTTACATTTATTGATCGGAAAAGAAAAAAATATGTAAAACATTTATAAAAAATCAGGCAGTTAGCAATGTTTTAATTGTGTCAATTGGTTTTTTATCAGTATAATTTAAGTAGAAAAATTTAAGCGAAATGCATTGAAGTTATGGTCGATACCCCCCAGGCGTTTGATCCGGCCCCCCCCCCTCTCCTTTCCAGCAAGCCGAGACAGCTTGTTACCTTTACAGAAAAACAAAAGAAACAATCTGTTTTTTTTCCCGCTCTCCCCGTCTCGGGGCGATCTTGCTTGGTTATTTTTCCATTTTATTTGAACCTTTTCCCCAAAGGGGTTTCTTGAAAAGTTGTATTTAAATCTGTTTTAAAAAATTATAACTTTATGGCTTTTGCGTTACGGAAGCGTCTGAAACCTCGTCATCACTTGGGTCACGCTTGATGACGCTTTTTCTT
>CADEBD010000637.1:0-21891 GCA_902825455.1 Arctia plantaginis
CAAATTTAAAAAGGGTCTAGAAATAATCCCGCGAGAGCAGATGGGGCAATAGCTAGTAAAAAATATAAATTAAAGAAATCATCTCACTGAGACTGATGCTCCAATGTCTTACGTCTGCAACGAGAGCCTATTCTTCAGCCTAGACGGTTCGAATAATGGTAACCTAGTCCTTTACTCTACTCATATAAAGTACACTGAATCAAAGTGTCCACTGTATCAAAATGTCCTCTGTATAACCAACTGTCCATTTTGTCACAATGTCCACTATAAGACAATATCAAAACTTGTTTTTTTTTTTTAAGGTGGACATAAAGGATTGTGGACTTTATGATATCCTGGACTTTGTGGACACTTTGATTCAGTGGACTTTATGTGACTAAAGTGGTCCTTTCTTCAGGGTGTGGAGGTCGTATCGGTCTAGGAATACCGAAGGCGATAATTTGTTCCACAGATTGGTCGTGCGAGTGAAAAAAATTATCGAAAAGCCCACAGTGGTGCATAAGAGTAGTAAAAAAAATATATTATGTAAATTATAAAAACGTCTTCTAAATTCCCTCTTCCATAAAAAAAAATGACTTACCTGTTTTATTGTTCGAGAGTGTTATTCTTTCTAAAACAACCCTTAAAACTTTTGGACACACATATTTTTTTGGTGATGGGGACTTTATATCTGTCCTTAAATTACTTTGACCTAGATTTACGTTTGTCCTTATGCAATCATCCTTTGAGTCTACATCTGTCCTTAAGATATTTTCTTCTAAAGTTAGGCCCGTCTCTATGATGTTTGAGTCTTGGATTCTTTGCTCCAATGTTACATCTGTTTTGATGTCATTTTTTACTAGGGTTGAATCTGTCCCCACGTTTTCTTCTACGATTATTATGTCATTGTCTATGAGGTTTACGTCTGTTCTTTTGGGAGACTGTTCTGGGGTTACGTCTATGCTTAAACTATTTGCTTCTACCGTTTGGTCTATACCCAATTCATTTTCCTTCTGAGTTATTACTGTCTTTATTCTATTCTCTTCTGTAGTTAGATCATCTATTTCTGAAAATATTAATATACCATCATCATAATATCAGTATGATTACAAGCAGAGGCCATATTGGATTTAGTTCTGAAATCCTTACCCCAGGAGTGGAATAAAGTTTTTTTTTGGATAATTTCTCTTTCCTTCTCTTTCCCTTACATCTCATATGAAAGATCATAATTTGGTAATATTCTTGTTAAAGGACAATAATAAATATCAATATTAAATAATTTTACGAGCAGTGTGGCAAATCATAATTATGGTTTTAATTGGTTCAATTGCAAAAAACCGGGTTCACCAACAGCATTGAAGATGGCGAGATATCCAAGACCTTTACCGCTCACCAACAATTGTATACAGTATCTAACAGTTAGAAGACATTTTCAAATTACTATAATAATATTCTACAACATTCACACAACGTCATCTAGTCCCAAACTAAGCAGAGCTTGTACTATGGGTACTAGACAACTGATATAAATACATATATACTTTTTTTTTGTAAATACATACATATTATACATAGAAACACCCAGACCAAATCAAACATTAAATGTTCATGCACACAAATGCTTGACTTGAGCGGGAATCGAACCCGCGACCTTTGGAATAGCAGTCCGTTACACAAACCACTACGCCATTCGGTCACTATGAAGAAGCATAGTGGTATACTTACTTATAAGTAAGCATCACATGCATCCTTGCTAATATTATAAATGCGAAAGTCTTTCTGTCTGTGTGTCGGTCACGCTTAACTTGCTGAACCTATTTAAATGAAATTTGGTATAGCCTTTGGCCTTTATATTTTGAGTCCCAGGAAAGGATATAGGATAGATTTTATCCCAGAAATCATCCTTTAAGAGGGTGAAAAGGGGGATGGTTGTTTGTATGGGGAATTAATAATCGCAGATTTAGATGAAATTTGGTATGGAAATAGTAGACTCTTGAGGAAGGACATAAGCTAGATAGCGTGAGATAACCGACTTACACGAGGGCGGAGCCGCGCAGAAAAGCTAGTTAACAGTAATTATTGTATGTAAATGTATACACTGTGGCGGTATAGATATCACAAAAAATGAAATAACAGATAACACGGTTCAATATACGTCGGTTAAAATAAAAAAATAAAAAATTAGTACGAAAATACAGAAATGCAAATTTAGAACAAACTAAATACAATAAAATAATTTCCGAATTAGAACACCATTGATAACATGAGTCGGTGAACTGTACCTACACGGCAGCGTCGCAATGTCGGCGACATCAAAACGACGCCGCCGCCGCCGCCGCCGCGAGCCGGCGAACTTTACATTCTTATTACCTACCTACCAATCACTTCACTTGCTTTTAAAAATCTATTTATAAAGAATGCGATTTTATTCACGTGTTTATTTCGTGAATGCTCGACTAGCTTCCGACCCAGCAGTACGCGTCACTCCTTGAAAAAGTAGTTACCTTGGTTGTCTCGTAATCTTTGTACCGCCCTTACAAAAATTCGGCAGTCTGTAGGACATACACGATTGACTCCATACGTGTCCGTAAAGCAAAAGATGCGTTTTGATAGAGTTTTCCATAAATTAACATCATAGCAGGATATTCCGCGGCTGTGAAGGTCACTCACGGCATTATGGATGTTGATATCGATAACCCAATAAAATTAAAAGACTGATAATGCACTCAGTTTCACACTACACTACACACAGAACCTAATAGTGACTTTTCAAAATAAAATTAGCAGGACTCCTTACATTACGAAGTCTTGCGCACACGATAACATTAATTGTTCACACCATTGCCGTGTATTATGACGAAAGCAATAAGACTAAACAATTATTACCACAAGAAAACTTCTCTAAACAAATATGTATCTCATAAACAACAACAATATTATTATTACGGTTATTTGTCGTGAGCGCATCTACAAGGATACGGAATAGCATAAGCTCGCCGGTGGCCAAGGGCCGACTGACTGTCCTTACTGGATGAACTAATTAAAAACGCGTGTTGCATCGTGATGACGTAATAATCAACATATTTCGTTCGATTCGGGTGTAGTAAAAGCGGCAACGTGTGATTACCGCGCCGCTGATCTATACCTACAGCTGATCGCCGCCTGAGGTCAATGTATTATGACTGCATGTACACATGATGTTGCAATTTACGAAACACAAAAATGAGTCCTGTGGCTAAACTACTGGATATATTTTGTTCATATTTTGCAAATCGCCTAGAAATTAAGGGTAGAATATGTGGCTTAAGTATTTGTGAAAGGAACTGAAACTCTCTGTATAAGGTGGAGGTACCCAACAGGAAGGTGTTCCTCCTCGTGCAAATCTACCGAGCTTACATAAATCCAAAAATCCCTCTCTTGGGCTCCCCTAATACAACGTAAACCAACTACATTTGGGTAGAAACGAAACTGAAAAAAAATAAAAATAAAAAATAAACATTATTCAATACATATATTTTATGTAAAACAAAACTTACAATTCAGTAATTTAAGAAAAAGTAAAACTGCAAATCAAACATTAAAATAAGTGTTTAACATAAAACAGTAACAAATCATAAGTCTTTTAAGAATAGTACAAACAGAAGTGGTGACCACCGACTGTTCATAGTCTAAGGTTTATGTTACAAATAAAGATAGAATTAGAAAGGAAAATTCGGGGGAATAATTTTTTTGTCAGAAATTAAGGGTTAAGTTTGGTAAATACAAATAGTTGTAAACCCGATTTAAGTAACTCAGTTTCAAAACATGGATCGTTTATGAACATTTTTCGTTTCTTACCTAAAATGTCACATTTGAATTATATAATCTTTTTAGCTTCAGGTTAATATTTTTTAATTTTTTTAATAATAATGAAATAATCTTTTGCACCGGAAAAAACCATCAGCGCCTAAGTGTATGACGAGACTCGATGTTTCCGAGTAAGATCAATACAGTGTAAAACGTCTACTTTGAAACATTAAAATTTAAGTTTTGAGTTACGCGGAGTCGAAATTGGAAAGTTTTATGTGATTTATTAATGAATATTTGAACACCGGACCAAATAAATTTAATGAGAAAACATCTACGCTTAAGTCTGTGGTCGCAAAATGATGTTTTCCAGAAATATCGGTATTACCGAGGAATGTAAAACGTTGACCTGGAAACAGTCAAAGCTAAAATTCAAAGTTTAAAAATAAAGTAACTAAATTTTATTTATTTAACATAACATAAGATTGCCTATGCCTGGACGAGGCCTATGTCCAGCAGTGGACGGAGTAGGCTGTTGGTGAAAAAGAACGTAATTTAACTTTGTTTAAATATTTCGTTGAAACATGCAACTTTATTATAACCACACTAGACCCCACGTGTGTACGCGAAATCACGTCAATTTGTTTGAATTATCTTAATTTTTAAACACAAAGACAATAACTCTGATCTCTGATCACTAAAACTCTGACAAGTTAAATGAACTTTAAAGGCAGGAAAGGCTGGAGAAATTCGCGACGCATAATGCAATACGTACGACAAGTATAATAAAGTGAAAAAAAAAATATTTTACTTAGTTTTTAAATAAAGAATGACTCGTATCGAATCAGGAATTAGTCCTCCCTTAGTGGAAATTATTGACCGTACTCGAGAAAATAACAATAACGGCTTATGGTGAAAATAGACTCAGTACGGGAAAATACAGTTAAAAACGTATAATCTTAAACTTTGATATTTTCTCAACTGACAAAAGAGGTTTAATAACAAAAAGAGAATTAATTACTCACGCCGCTGCAGAACTTTAAGCCGTTATTTGAAACACACCCACCCTCCTATCTCAGAGAAATAATCTCCTAGAAGAAACGTTGGTTTATAAGTATATCACGCTTGATAATAATAATATACGTCACTTTTCATATTTCTTTATGGAAGAGGGAGCAAGCGGGTCACCTGATGGAAAGTGACAACCGCCGCCCATGAACGCCTGTCGAATATTGCTTTCGAGAATACTTAAAACGTTCACACATGATGTTTGTATAATATATAATAGGACGCAAAGGAGCTGACGACTCGCTTAAAAGAAAGAGAATACCGCCACCCGTGAACGCCTGCAACTAAAGGGTCACAAGTACGTGGCACAAAGTGGGAGTTCGCTCTAGTTTTGACGGTCGCAAAGGTCTGGAAATACCGCAGGCGATAACTAGTATTAAGTATTGTTAATCCCACAAGGTTACCCTTTTCTAGATATGGAAAGTAGTGCTACTTTTAAATCATATTCATGTCATGAAATGATTGATATTAGTCACAGCGATTTCACACTTAATTGTGATTTCGTCATAGACAAAGATAAAATGACATTAAAATCAATCAATTTTTTTTTATCAAACATTACGACCTTTTTTTTAGATTGAGACCTTTCGCGAGTTTTGCCGTAGCGTAACAATAATATGTATGATTTATAAATCATTTTGATGATTGTGGTTTTATACCATCCCTACCTTTTTCACTAGGTGAAGCGATCTTCCGGGTCAAGCACCGGTCGGCTCGACCGAACTGATAAAACACCTCACCCTCACAGAAAACCAATCTTAGGCAAATGTTTTGTTACTCTTTGCCGAGTGAGTGACTTTTCGGAGGAAAAGATGAGCGCGCACTCAAAGGGCGGCGACCACTTATGACTTATGTTGCAGGTGTCCGTGGGCTCGCTTGCCCCTATAATCATGTCAAAATCTATAACGCGATAGCATTAATTACCGTAGTAATCTTTATATTTATGCGAGCACAATCGCTTTTAAATATCATATTTCAGTTTGATAAATTATTATAAAATATTTATCATGTTTATTTTCCAGAGAGATTTAGTTTTCTACGCGATCACTGCAACAGAGCTGAAATATCTGAAATTAATTCCAGCAAATCCATCTATTGTCTTAGCCTTTTCCCAAAACGTGTTGGCGTCGGCTTTTATTCTGTTACGATACGACTGTACTTCGATGTTTTACGCGGAGCGACTGCCATCACACCTCTACAACCCAAGTATCGAATATCGTAACAGATATACATAAGGCAACCGGGACCGACGGCCTAACGTGCTCTCTGAGGCACAGAGGGGTCTGTGTTTTTTTTTTTATGGTAGCAGACGAGTTACCTGATGGTAAGCAACTACAGCCGCCCATGGACACCTGCAACTCAAAAGTCACAAGTGCGTTGCCGCCCTTGGAGTCCCTCTCGCTCGAGTCAGGGGGATTTGGGCTCCGGTAACCTCACTCACTCAGTGAAAGGCAACGAAAGAATTGCTTAACACCGGTTTTCTGTGAGGAAGTGGTATCACTCGTGCCGAAGCATGGCTCTCCCACGGTGATTGATCACCTATCCATAGCCTGACCTGGGTAAGTTTGCTTAACTTTGCAATGTACTAGGTTACCACTTAGCCACGAGCCCCTAAACTAATTCCCGAAAATTAATGTAAATATCCCGTTTATAATAACTTGCTAAGTGCAAATGTTCATATCGTGGTATTTTAAATCAATACTTACTTAATTACGTTTAAGTAAGGCATTACTTTACAATTATTGCTAATAATTGCTGATGTTCATACTTATCCTAAAAGAAACATAACATCTAATAAAGTCAAAATTACTTAAAATTAACTTAATATAGACAAACATTCACTGAGTTAATGACTTATAACATACAAGTCAGATACTTATAACATTCACAATATAGACCCTATGTGATTCAATTAGTAACTTAACTAATTATAAATGGCTTAAAAATTAAAGTTGCCATCTCAATTTTAAACATTTTCTAAGTAGATCTAGTCTATATTATCTTCTAGAGGAAAACATTTTCTTAAATATAAAGAAATAGTCATAAAATCAAAATAAAACTTTACATAACTCATCACCACATCTAATGTTCAAATTAGGTAGTTTTTGACTGTTGGTCTAATGGTCATTGGAGCAGAAATGTGCTTGAGTAGAGACCTGGATTAGGAACGTAGCGTAGAGGGTCCTGAGGTACGATTGACCGACTTAAAGAGAGTGGCGAATGGATGCGTACTGCTTAAGACCGAGGTGGTTGGCATTCCTTGGGGAGGCTTTCGTTCAGCAGTGGACGGCGATAGGCTGATGATGATGATGATGAAGCTTATGTTTGAGTTTCATTTTGATTGAGACAATGTAACAATGTAAAAAAATGTAGTCTTCATGACTAATACAAGGAAATAAACAATGGACGCGTCCTAATATCTCTTAATAAACAATACCATTTTTTAACTAACTTTATAAAAAATATATTTTTATGTCGTCCCTCGTCGAACAAAACCGCTCAAGTTGAAAAAAATGTTTTTTTTTTGTATGGCAAACGAGCAGACGTGAAGTTAAGTGACTACCACCGGTCAAGATTAAGTCACCCGTAAGTTGAGAGAAACTAGTGCGTAGCCAGCCTTAGTGTGTCACCCCGACTCCGTTACGGGGAGGGCTGTGGTAGTTGGTTTTCCGATAATCTCACTCATTTGGTGATTCAACTACATTATCGCATTATAAACAGCATATCTTTAATACCTTACCGGCTTTTTTTTTCGGAGAATGCTTTTCGCACCATACCCTCCGTTAGGGAAACGCAGGGCGTGTGTGGGACTCCCGCAGAACCGGTCTACCCACTAAACCCCGCGGCGGCCTACCACGGCAGTCGGAAGGAGCGCCAGGCGGCTTCTGGAGTCCTCCCAGCCGTACCCCATGTCTGAGGCACATCCCGCCTCTAACCCAAATGGTCCACAGCTTCACAGAAAACCGGACTCTACTAATTATTTAACTTAAAGGGTCGCAAAGCACTTGTGCCCCTCAACTTGAAGGTGTCTATGAGTTCATTTGCTCTATTTACCATTCAAAATATATGTTATATACCTTTGAAGTTAAAAAAATAAGTAGTTTTTTCACTCTCTATAAAATCAGTTAAAATGAGTGAGTCGGTGTTGTTCGATAACTGACGATGCTTTGTCAATTCTTAGTAAATATACAATTTTAAATTTAGACGTATAAAAGTTATAATGTTCTTTGATCTGCTGCATTAATACAGGATAGTGATACGAGTTCAAAGGGATCATGCCGCCAATACATATCTACTTTTAATTTTTAACATATTTGAAAAATGTTTTCACAGTACTCTGAATTTTATATTCCTTCGTAAACGAAAGTGTTTTTGATACCTTATCTTTTCAGATAAGCCCAAATTTGATTGATATTTTGCTTTTATTATGCAACAGACCTTTTTAACACACTTACATACAAAAATTTTCACAATAGTACAATTTGGCATGTCGGAGTTGATTTAATGATGCAATTAGAAGATATAGTAGAATTTTTACAATTTACTTCTAAAGAATCGATTTTCATATAAGGCGCTCGGTATGAAAATAATATGACGAGTAAAATTTAGTGATCGAATGACCTCGTTACGTTTTTTTAGTTCTAAATGTGATTAATAGATGGCGGTTCAACTATTTACTTTTACGTCTTTGTAATAATATTTTGTTTCATTATTGTTTCAGTTTAGTGAGTAGTCTACTACAAAATTAAAATTGTTTTCAAACGGAATAAACCCCAAAATAAATTGCAATTAAACGTGACTTCTAACTATTTAACTAACATGTACATAGATGGCGCCGATCACTAACTTTGTACACACACAGGGTATGCGTTCTTAAGGAATAACCTCTAGTCGCGCGTCGCACCTGACACACACTTTTTTAGTTCGAAGTCGGTGGCTAAGGCGATGCACAGGCGTCACAATTTAGTCGCGAACTAGTGGAACAGAGGTAAAGTTATAGTGTGAGCGTCCAGTAGAGGGCACGCTAGAGCTGGGTCCGCATGGCGCGGAGCAGGGCGGGGGCGGCGGCGCGGTGGTGGCCCTCCTCGAGCCGCACCACGCGCTGCACCGTGAGCGCGCCGCGCCCCTCCTCGTCCAGCCGCATGTACTCCAGGGCGCGGGCCAGCATCTCCTCGCTCGGCTCCGAGGGGAAATCTAACGACACAAACGCATCATATTAACGTTATTTGTCAAACAGAGATTGTTGCTATTGTGTGTGTTGATCTATGACTTGAGTCTAAACGAGAGACCGTTTCAAACGATTTTATTTTTTTATTAAATAAAGATAGTTTGAGTTTGAACGGTTCAACCATAGAGAGAACGAGGGGTACAGCCGCCTGTAAGTAGAAGCAATACAGGCAGCAGAGAGATGAATGCCCTGTCTCTGTTTGGCTAAGCTATAATGTTTTTTTTTCCTTTTAATAAGACAACTCCTGTCAATACATCCTGGTATCGCGGGGAACTTTACAAACATACATGAAATAAACACAAAGAACACCAAGACTCAGAACAACAATGTGCGGATCACACCAAATGCACAGAGTTAAGCCCAGTAGGAAGCGGCGAGGTGACCGCTTAAACCACTACGCCGTCCACTCATGGCTACTTATTAACCCCTCATATTCCCCAGCCGACCAAAGACCTCGGCTAGAAAGAGATGGAGAAGACTAACTATTATCCATCTCTCTCGTTACCTATATTGCAAGATTGGGGTTCTTGTTTCCTCTAGGTTTTGTTTTGTCATCCATCCTGTTTTCACTTTTTTGTTTATTAGATTTCAAAAGCAGATAGATTAGTCGCATTTTTATTTATTCAACACTATCGATGTCAAATCGATTAAGAACGGGTTTTCTAGGTAGATTTTTTAAAAATTTGGTATGTAGGTAGCTTTTCATCCACTCTTAATTTCCCGCGGGATGCAACTAGTCATTTATATTCAACGTGATCATCTAACCTGACTAGAGTATCCTCCTTTCGTGTTAGGGACAAGGGACAGATATTACACCGTAACTAAGGTGGAGGATGTACCTTCGATGTCGAAGTTGGAGCCGAGGACGGGCAAGCCGCGTACAAACTCGGGCAGCATCTTGCGCAGGAGCGCGACGGGCACCTCCTCGACGTTGCCGTAGTCCACGTAGCACACGCGCGCCAGCGACCCGCCCGCGCCCTGCAGCTGCTCCAGCAGCACCGCGCGGAACCACTGCGTGTCTGTAACACCCGTTCGAGATCATATCTTCATTCAAATACTAGCGAGTCTTGTAGTACAAAAGTTTATAAGCACAGTCATAATAATATAGTCATGATCGTAGATTGACGGTTTTGAAAAAAATACAAAATTCAGTTTTTAACATATTAACATAGTCGGTAAATTGACAGATTTGATAGGCGCTCAAAATAAAATGAAGCATGCGATTTATTTTTCTAGAAAATTGTGTAATAATTAGTTTTATTTTTCATCTTAAAACAAACCCTATTATTCACTTGTATACAAAATTTTCATAATTACAGATTTAGAAAAGTTATGTCAAAAAAACCCCAAATCCCCCGACACATTTTGGATCTGAAAGTCATAGTGTATAGAGTATTCTACTAGTCAAGCACTTTCATTTGATACCCATATTGAGAGTTATAAAAAAAATGTAATCGGCCAATTTGTGGTGGCGGCCATATAGGATCGATTTTCATCAAACATAGCTAAGAACACTCCAGACTAATTCATCTTTCTAACAAAAAAAATCAAATCAAAATCGGTACATCCGTTCGGGAGCTACGTTGCCACAAACAGACACACACACAAGACAGGTCAGACAGAACAATTGGTCTGTTCATCTACTTACATGGTGGACATTGTGCAATGCACAGCTCTTCTGGCTTCGGTAAATATGGGTCTCTACCGATCTCACTGTTGCAGTATTCAGCCATCTGTTATAATACACAAAATATTAAAATACCTTTTCATTTGTATGTTTAATCATTAGATCAGAATAGAATAAACTTCATTGTACACCAGTAGTAGGCCAAAACCTCCTTTCTAAGCAGAGGCCATGTCCAGCAGTGGACTATTAAAGGCTGTTGATGATGATTGATGATCACCAGTTTAATACCTGATACATACACAATAGCATCAAATTAATGACAATGAACAAAGGGCGGTCTTATAGTTAAAAAGAAATTTCTTAAAGGAAAGTTTTGAATGGACAACTTAGACAGTAGATATACGAATTCGTGGGTAGTTTGGTGTGAGAAAAAAAACCAGACAGGTGCCGTACAAATTTTTAGGAACACAAATGTATGTATAGTTTTCAGATTTTTTCCTGTACTATCTATCTATCCGTTTCTTTTTTTACGTTAACACAGAAGTTTGACTTTTTCACAGCTTCAAGACTGTACGTACACCTTTTTTTTTTTTTTTTTTTTTCCGTGCGGAAATCCCCTCGGATACCACCCGTCGGTGGCATGTCGGACACGAACCGACTAAAACCGCACGCCGTGGCCGGGTACTAATAGCCGGGGAACCAGGTATACCCTAGAAAGGAAGTCCCTGGTGCCCCGACATACCTCGGGTCATCTACAGACGAGTAGACGACCCATCCCGTGTGGGAACCCCATGTTCCCTGTGCTCCCTGGAAGCGAGCGCGCTTCGCAACGCGCTCGCCGCCACCCCGGCCTGCTTCTGACTGTACGTACACCTGAGTATATCGTTTTAATTTCAACTAGATACCTAAACGCGTACCCGAGATAAAGCGTCTTGACAGAAAAACATACGGACGGACGGACCTACAATAAAGTAATCCTATAAGGGTTCCGCTTTTTCCTTTTGAGGTACGAAACCCTTATAGGAAGTAAAATAATGTAAAAGAATCATAAAATATTTATACAGCAAACAGTATTTGATTTCGATAAAAAGTGAATAACGAAGTATTATTGTAATATTATTAAATAAATCCGCAAACAGTGCTAATTCACACCTCGTGCGATTAGAACGCGTTCTTAGTGGTTAACAAATATAGTAAACAACTAACCGGTTTCTTATCGCTCGGCGCAGCGCGATCGGCGCCCGGCCGTCTGTTGTGTGAAGTTAATATGAACCATATTCTGAATGGCTAGCGGACGTGTTTACAATGACTGCGATGAAAATTCCATAGTTGACCAGCGTGGTGAGACTGACCATACATATTGTTTAGAGGAGAACATGGAGACAAATGAAGAACTAACAAATAAGCGGTTAAGAATCGAGAATGGTGAAAAAGGTTGGCAGACGGTTGCGAAGAAAAGAAAATCTATAGATCTTTCCACCACGCAATCGGTAGAAAATATGTGGCAGATATGCGTATATTATAAAGAAAAACTACCTAAGCAATTCGCTATGGCAAAGTTACTAAACGAAAATAAAATAACTGGAGTCACAAGAGTTAAATATGTTAACCCTTATAAGGTATCATTCACTTTTGATAAGGAAATTAACGCCGAGAAGTTTTTATCTTGTACCGCCTTAAGTGAACTTGGTTGGCGCCGACAAAAAACTTGGGAAGTTGACTTATGCTATGGAATCATCAAAGATATAGATGTGGAACTATCAGAGGCGGAGCTCCTAAAATGTATTCGGGCTGATAAAGACCTTGTGACCGCTAAGCGGATGAATAGGAGAACGGAGGAAGGATGGACTCCGAGTGAAACCGTGAGAATTGGTTTTAAGGGTAGTTCTTTACCAAGTCATATTTATTTAATGGACCTACGAATTGCTGTCTCTCCGTTTGTGTTCCCTGTGACACAATGCTCACGATGCTGGAGGTTCGGTCATACATCGAAGATGTGCCCCTCTAACAAGCCTCTCTGCCCGAAATGTGGCAAAAATGATCACGCAAACTGTGATATACCTATTTATAAGTGTGTCAACTGCTCTGCTAATCATATTTCACTATCAAGGGATTGTCCAGTTTACGCAAGGGAAAGACGGATTCGTGAGATTATGTCACAGCTGAAGTGTACTTATCAAAAAGCCGTGACTTTTATTCCGCCTTCTCCGCGTCGTACAGCCGAAGCAAACAAGTTTTTAATTAATAGCAACAATGGCCTTGCCTCTCAAGGATCATCTAACACCAGTGCACCGAGTATTGACACCGAACAATTCGAATTAGCTGAGATCAACGGGCGACCAAAGACAACTATCACAAAAAAGACTCACAAAAAAAAGAAAACAAAAGTTCCGGTCCACCTGTCCGATAATGTTATAGTGGATATGTTTGTCACTGACTCTAACCCCGAAGATTCAGCTGACCCTCAAGATTCTCAAACTACACAACCTCATACAAGGAAAAAATCTCGCGAAATATCGCCACTTCGGCGTGTGTGGGATAACATTAAAGAGATGATACATAACATAAAAAATCAGATTCAAACACAATTTAAGGATGGGTTAAAAGTGGTTGTAGATTGGCTTAACATATTTCTAAGTAATTTAATACCCGATATGTCTGTTTTAAAAAATATATTTACGTCAGTTAATGGATAACGCTTCCAATACATTAATTAGATTGAACATAATACAATGGAATGCCCGAAGTATTAAGCCCAAACTAAAGTCATTCGAACAGTTATTAACCCAAGAACACATCCATATTGCGGTGGTAAGTGAAACATGGCTTGCACCAGATACTCATGTAAATATCAATAATTACTATATTTTTCGTCTGGATAGGGATGGATATGGTGGTGTGGCAATTATAGTGCATAAATCAGTTCAAACACAACGGGTTGAAATACATAGAACTAATTCTGCTTTAGAATTAATTCATATAAAATTATTTAATTGCAATCAATTAGAACATTTAATTGCCATCTACTGTGCTCCGGAATCGTCGACAAATTCTCAGACATGGGACTATTTGTTTTCTATGGCAAACAGAAAGTCGCTTATATTGGGCGATTTTAATGGACACCATTCAAACTGGTCTTACAAAACAGATACGAGGGGAAACCAAATCTTAGATTCAATATTAGACTATAATTATATGATATTAAATGATGGTAGCCCTACACGTTTTCAACTTGTAAACAATGTATATAGAAAATCTTCTCCTGACTTATCTATAGCGTCCTCTGATATCTCTTTGGGTTTTGATTGGATGGTATCAAATGAAACGTTGGGAAGCGATCACATGATTATTAAAATATCTACTTCATTTTACTCAAATGAGCAGTATCAAAAAAGAAGAAATTTCAAAAGGGCTAACTGGACAGTCTATGAGAGTTATCTTGATGAAAAATTTAATACTTATGATACCTCCACTCTTTATAATCCTCAAGTAGCTTATAATTCGTTCTTAAATATTTTATACGATGCCGCCGAGAAGTGCATCCCTAATATAAAATTTAGTACTAACCCTACAAGTAATTTTCGGCCTAAACCATATTGGAACCCCGAACTATCCAAGTCAGTGGCAGAGAGGCGACTAGCACTAGCTAACTTTCGACGTAACCCCACCCCAGTAAATTTAATTGCACTAAAAAGGAAAATAAGTGTGTCACGGAGGATGCTTAGACAGACCCAAAGACAGTCTTGGCATCAATTTTGTAGTTCTATAGACGAAACAACCTCAGTGAGTGGACTATGGAATAAAATTAGGTGGATTAAAGGTTACCAAACACAAAAAAAACACATTGACCCAGATACAGCCAGCCTTCTTCTATATAGCCTAACCCCTGACGATGTACCCCGATGTAAACCTATATTCTCTTCACAAAATTCGGCTCTAGATATTGAAATCACGTTGCAGGAATTAAATCAAAGTATTAAAACAAAAGACACTGCACCTGGGTTCGACAACATTTCTTACAGTATGATTAAAAATTTACCTCTAAACGCTAAATTAGTTCTAGTAAAACTGTATAACTCTTTTCTTTCGACGGGTTCAGTTCCTACTCAATGGCGAGATATTAGTATTATACCTATCCCTAAACCTGGGAGGGACACCCACTCCTCATCGGCACTGAGACCGATTTCGCTTATATCATGTTTGTGCAAAATTTTTCATGCAATTATACAGAAACGACTAGAGTGGTATTTAGAAAAAAATTGTATGTTTTCTAACGACACGTTAGGTTTTAGAAAGTGCAGGTCTTGTCTAGATAACTTAAGTCATTTAGTAACAAGAATTCAAACAGGTTTCTGTAAAAATTGTATAACAATCGGATGTTTCATTGATATAGATAACGCATATAACAACATAAATATCAATAACCTTTTATATAAATTAGATATGTTAGGGGTGGGACAGAAAATATGTAGTTACCTTTTTGAATTTCTTCGGGAACGTTATCTTAAACTAGTAATAAATGGTATGTCGGTGACCCGCAGCACCGGCAGAGGATTGGCACAGGGTGACCCATTGTCACCCTTGCTGTTTAATGTGGCAACTATAGACATTTGCAAACAACATAACACCGATTCAGTTCACATCTTACAATATGCAGATGATTTCGTTATTTATTGTACACATAAAAACATATTTAACGCCGCTGAACAGTTACAAACTTCGTTGGAGAATATCGTAGGCAGTTTATCTGAGCTTGGTCTAGAGATTTCGCCCTCTAAGAGTAAAATATGCGTCTTTAAAAAAGGTTGTAATAGACAAAATATTTCTATAAAATTGAATAATAGAAGCATACAAGTAGTAGATAGTGTAAAATATTTAGGTTTGTGGCTAGATCGATCTCTTAGATGGGCTAAACACATAAGAGAAATTAATGAAAAAGTATCTAAATTTCTCAGCATCCTTAAGTTTGTGGCGGGGATAAGTTGGGGTATACACCCGAAACATTTAAGAAAAATGTATATTTCTCTCCTGAGGAGTCGTTTAGACTACGGTAGCTTTTTATACGGTGACAGTAGTGAAACACATTTATGCAAATTAGAAAAAACTCAAAATCAGGCTATGCGAATTATCGGCGGGTTTATCAAAACGACACCTATCCATGTAATGAGCAGTGAACTAGCGATACAGCCGTTACATATACGTAGATGCTACTTAGCCGGTAAATTTTTACTAAAATGCAAATCTTTATTAACGAAGAGTAAAATAATTAACTACTTAGAGGATTTAGCCAACTATCTAATCGCATGGCGTAGGAAAAATAAACCTGTTTTAGTAATAATGTACGAACAATTGAGAGAAGTGCAAGTTCATTGTAGCCAAAATTTAGAGATGTTTGAGAGCCGAGTGTGGATGGCCTATATAGATATTTCCAAAAATCTAAAAGATAATATAGATTACATAAACAAGCCTAAACAGCAATACGGGACATCCGTTTTAAGAGATTTGTGTTTTAATTATATGGATACTCGGTTTCCGAATTATTACCAGATATTTACCGATGGATCGAAAGAAAAAGGTGGTGCGGGGGCGGCCCTCTTCGATCCTCAGCAAAATACATTCGCTCGCTATGGAATTAGGGTAAAAATATCGATCATGTGTATTGAACTAATAGCTATTAGTGAAGCGTTATCTTACATCCATTCTATTGACCATGACAAGTTCGTTATTTTTACTGACGCTAAAAGTGCCCTCCTACATGTAGCTCGGTGTACCTCGACAATTCGAGGAACACCGATAGCATACACAATTATGAATCAAATTGTTGAGTTAGAACGGAGCGGTAAAACAGTACATCTTCAGTGGATTCCATCTCACATTGGTATAACTGGGAACGAAATGGTTGACACACTTGCAAAGCAGGCTTGTTCGGAAGGTATATATATTTCAATACTGCCTTACTATTCAGACTGCCTATATCTTGTAAAAGAATACTGTCTTAAATCCTGGAAAGAATATTTCGATAAAAGATCAACCGAAAAGGGTATCTGGTATAAAACTATACAACCTGAACCGCTGGCTATCCCTTGGATTGATAACTGTTCTTTGAGTAGACATAAATTGATAACGGCTATGAGGTTACGCTCTGGACACATCCCATCCAGAAAGTTCACCTTTTTAATGGGTTTATCATCTACGCCAAATTGTGAAATCTGTGGTGTGGTAGAGGACGTAGAACATGTTTTGATGGAATGTGTTCGGAACCAACAACTGAGAGAACGCCTGCTTAATGATAAGTTGATGGACATTGGAAGATGTAACAGCATCCTGGCCAGTCCTTTGACGGATACAGCTAATGATATTTATACCTTGTATTTTCAATATTTAAGTTAATTTTAAAACAAAAAATGGCTATGATGGAGCGACGTAGTCATCATTGTGGCTAAGCTCCGTAAATAAAGAAAAAAAAAAAAAAAAAAAAAAAAAATCCGCAAAGAGAATTCTTAGTGCGATAATTTAAGAATATTTCAGAGAAAATTTGACACACAAGAGAAAACCGCTACAATAGGCTAAGTGTCCAGTATGTTGAGCTGTCATGGTATGGAAAAAACATATAATGAAAGTTACAGTATAGTATAAATTGCTTGTTAACATGCTCCGCGAGCCCAGAATCGTGTACGCTTAATAACGACCTGAATCAAGCAAGGCCAAACGCCAACTGGGCCAAAACCGTGTTGACACCGACACGATAAGTAAGTAAGTTTAGTATAGCATAATGACAGTAGGCCAAAACCTCCTCTTTAAGGAGAGGCCTATGTCCAGCAGTGGAGTATTAAAGGCTGTCGATCATGCTGGTGGGACGTTCCCTAAAAGAGTTGGTGTCAGGCGTCTGCCATGATTCCCCGGCTATTAGTACCCGAGACGGCGTGCGGTTTTAGTCGGTTAGAGTCCGACATGCCACGGTGGTATTCGAGGGGATTTTCGCACGGAAAAAAAAACAAAAGAAAAAAAGGCGTCTGCTATCAAAGAAACCAGTGGCTGTTGCTGTGATGTGAGGTAAATGGGCATTGCGTATACCGCAATTCATTATCTTAAAGTAAGAACGCAGTTTGTATCCGTGATATCTTTAACTATTTATCGATATGTGACAGGTATCGACAAAAATATAGATTTTAAAAGAAGTTTTCATAGCGTTAGCATACCTTCTGTGTAAGATGCGAGAACACATAGTCGGCGTGAGGATCATCCTTGACGTACCCCGACAACATTCCACCCTGTAAGACGCTGACATCCGTAATAACCAGCTCGAGTGGTCCCGACGGCAGCTCCTGGTACTCCAAGTCACAATACATCATAGGTTCAATTTCTAGAAACAAATAAAATCAATTAGATGGTTTGACGACGGGCCTGTGGTTCTAGACGTTAGTGACAATGACTGCTAATCCGGAAGTCGTGTGTTTGATTCCCACCCAGGCAAATATTGTGTAATGAGAATAATCATTTGTTCTGTGTCTGGGTGAACATTTATCTATAATATGATGTTTTTAGAAATATTTAAGTACCTATGTTTATCCGTTCGTCCGTGTGGTGACGGATTAAGACGTCCGTGTGGTGAAGGATTAAGAATAAATATTGTCACCACCCCCAATTCATCCCCGTGGGTGTCGTAAGAGCCGACTAAGGGAGCAAACTAAGCAGAACAACAGCACTGCAAAGAGAAGGAAAACTTGAAACAAACCCTACACCAACCCGTCTGGCCAGCGTGGTATAGTAGGCCAAAACCTCCTTTCTAAGGAGAGGCCTATGTCCAGCAGTGGACTAGGATGTGATGTGATGTGATATGTTTATCAGCAGTCTGGTTAACATAGTACAGGTTCTGCCTAGTTTGGGATGAGAAGGCCGCGTGAGATGTGTAAGGTTTTTTAATGTGAGAGCCTTATTGATATACGAGCTTCCGCCCTGAGCTTCGCCCGCGTGGCTTCGGCAACAGTGATGCTTTTTCGCCCGGTTTATATAGCATAAGATTTTTTGCGACCACTTCAACGATAATCGTAATATTTGAGTCAATTTACATAAAACCTCCTTTCTAAGGAGAAGCCTATGTCCAGTAGTGGACTGTTAAGGCTGCTGATGATGATGATAAAATAAACCATTATAAATTATACACCGAAACCTTCCTCAGGAATCACACTATTTATTGGTGAATACCATACTAAAACCCGTTCGGTAGTTTTTGAGTTTATCGCGTTCATACTGACAGACAGACGCGGGCGGGGGACTTCGTTTTATAATATGTAAGGATTTTAGATTTTGCGGTAAATAGTAGCCCATGTCCTTTCCCAAGAATCAAAGTATCTCCATGAAAAGTTTTTCTTAAATCTGTTAAGCGTTTTATCCGTGAAATCGTAACAGACAGACTGACAGTTACTTTCGCATTTATAATATTAATAGAGATTACATGTGAAACGTAACTTACCCACTACATCTCCTCCTTTCTCCTGGAATTTCTTCCAGTCAGGAGTGCACATTTCAATAACTTTCTTGTTCACATTCTCGCTGTTCTTCGACAGTTTCAAAGCCACTTGGAGCTGAAGATTCGCCACGGGGCAGGGTCTAAAAAGTCAACATTCATATTTTATATACACTAAAAACTTTTTGAAGTGAAAACTTTAGGCGGGTTGGGCATTTTTGAACAACAAACAAAAGAATGTATTTTTTGAGATGGGAAAAATAATTGAACTCGCGACACTGTTACCATTACCGACACCTCGGTATATGAGTACCGACACCTCTGTATATGAGTTTACACAAGGGTTGTTTGGGTTGAAATACATTGATAACATAACTACAAACATATATTGTGTATATGCATACAACATAGTCCGAACATTTCGAATGGAAATCATAAAATTATGCTTTACAAACATAAAAGATTGCTTCGAATGGCAGAAGTAGGGAAGTTTGAAAGAATGGGTACTTTCACTTATTGCATGCAGAACGGCAATTTCATAGGTAAAGACCTAATATATCATTGCCTGTATACGTCTATTCGAAGTACAAATAGTACTGTATAAGAACTCTATCATTTATCCCCATAAATGCACCTACCTCACTCTTTCTCTGCATCGCCCAATCGGTCGACTGGCAGAGAATGCCTTAGGCATTAAGTCCGCCGATGCACACATTCGTGCATAAAGTCATAAATAAATAAATAAAAATAATGTTAAAATCAAAAATTTTCAAAAAAAATCACGGTGGTACTCCGGGAGTGCCACTCTTTTTCTTACGGTATAGGAGAGCAAACGAGCAAGTAGTAGTAGTGGAAGTATAATATGCATGTATTTACAAAAACAAAAGTATTCTATCAGTCAATCTAGCTTTCAAAGTACAAGTTCTGCTTAGTTTGAAACTAAATGGCGCAGTGTCAGATGTCCGAAAATATAATAAAAATGCGTAAATGGCTTTCTTCGGGCATTTCATTATTGTGTCTCGCTTGATTGATTAATTTGAAGTACTAGTAGAACTCACGGTGCCGTGGGAAACGAACATTCCTAAAGACCGAGCTTTTAAAAGAAACGAGTACTTTGACTTAACCAACGAAATGACTGGTTATTTATTAAATTAATATTAAATCATTAAAAATAGTTATTTCGTTGGTTAATGGTTAGGTAGAGGGGGTAACACAAAAGGCAGTAGAGGTGAGAGCTGACGCCTCGCAAGGAGTCCTCCCTAAACTTATTCCTGGGTCGCAAGTCCCAGACGCTGTCGAAGTGTTGCCTCCATCTATCACGCCATGGACCCGGCATCCGCACGGTCAATCCATGGATAGCATTCCATGGATTGACCGTGCGGATGCCGGAGACTCTCTCTGTTTGTCCAAATAATAAGAAGTAAGGTGGGGAGGGTCTTAAGCTTCCAGTAACCTTACTCAGTTGAAGAAAAACATCAAAATGATTATTCAACACTGATTGTGTCAAACCATAGGCTACCAGGATAGGAAACTTTGACCTGAGAAATAAAATAGTTTATTCTGGGATTATTGTAATAGGTTACAAGAACACTTGCATGTCAAACTTTTTTGAGCAGATGGGTTCAGCCTTTCTTAGCTGGACTAGCCCTGAGAAGAAAGGACGAAACGAACTCAGTGTGCCTCTCTCTCTCTGTCTGTGCCAAAGCATAACCTCTCCCACGTTGTATTACGTTACTATGAATTAAGAAACTTACCAATATCATTTCTTCACTGGAATCTTTGAGTTTCTCAATATATTCCTTAGCAGGAGGGGTGAAGTCGCCACCTTCGTGTGCGTTACCCCAGCAAAATAATGTCGAAAATGGTCATTTAAACTTTATAGATAATTAGTTGCTCCCCTTCTGTAATTGTTAAGCACATTTTTAAATTTGTTTCATTTAAACTTTTTTAGTTATTTCAAAAAAACATTTCCTGCTGGAGTAACGTTTGAAACGTTACCGCAGCCAGACATTTTCTTTTTTAATTGTAATATTGAAATAAATTTTAGCTAAATAATTAGTTATCTGGACTAGGTAAATGTTACAACTTATTTGGTATTTGTATTTTCTTCGGCTGCGAAGTTATTCGAAATCCTGCTGGAGTAACGTTTGTGGGTTTGCTGGATCTCTGAAACGGGTAAGCGGATTGTAACCATCTTTTGTACATAACTTCTTAAGGATTAGTTTTAATTTGTTCGACAATAAAATAACAAAAATAATGGACCGTTTAAAAATTATTTAGGTAAGTATGAAAACACTTCAATACGTCCTAACACTTTAAATAAGACCTCTAAAGACTTACTTGAAACGTTATTCTATTGTTTGTAACTACCTTCAAATGTATACGAATTTTCGTAGGAATACTGTAAGTGACTAAAAAGTTATGATGAAATGTAGCTCTCCACGTTCACGATCACAATGTGTGCGGCCTTTTTTGGCCACCGATAAACCTGTGTTTGGATATATAAACTGAATGTTATGCCAATAATTAGTTGTTTAGTTCAGTTGTCTACCTGTAAAATTTCAGCGTAGTACATATAATAATTTACGAGATAATTAAATAAAAGTCATTAGAAGGTGCAAGTCCGTGGTAATCCGACCATGTTTAGGTGGTTACAAAAAAGCGATCACCCAGTACATTGCGCTGTCTTTTAAAATGTTTAGTGTAATACACCTTACGATTTCGGTACAGTTGCGT
>CADEBD010000638.1:0-41005 GCA_902825455.1 Arctia plantaginis
AGTCAAAAAAAAATGGAAACTAAAGGATATTAAAAATGGAACTTCAATGAGAAAAAAACTGTGCCTGCCCTTCCAGGCACACAGGCTTGAGTATATATGTACCTACATTTACACATGAATGTGCGATACAAAATGACTGCAGTTGAATTACATATTATATTTGTATGTATAGTCAATCAAAAAAAAAAAAAATACCTTTTAAAAATACTTAGTACCCAACTATCGAGAATCTGAAAGATACAAGATTTGATAGTAGAAACACAATTCAAAGGAATACGCCTAAAATTGTAGACTGATGGAAGTTAACTTTTTTTCCATACATTAACGTCTTAGAGGAAAAGGCTTTACACACTAAATATCAATATGTTGTAATTGTTAGAAAGTTGGAAAGGAGTATT
Source organism: Arctia plantaginis (assembly GCA_902825455.1). Lineage (NCBI taxonomy): Eukaryota > Metazoa > Arthropoda > Insecta > Lepidoptera > Erebidae > Arctia > Arctia plantaginis. The sequence continues at coordinate 399 of CADEBD010000638.1, forward strand.
CGGTTTTTTATAACTCTTTCTCGAATTGCTCGCTAAATATTATTAATTTCCCACTGCACTACACTGAATCTAATAGTAAGTACTACAAATATGTTTGTATTATTACTATTACATATACATAATTATTTTATCAATGTCACGTGTGTGACTTAAAAAACGAAGACTGGCGACATAAGCGTCCCCAAACAGTGGGGCAAAGGTGGGGTGCTTCCCCCGCGCTCTAACCTGGCTCATGAGGTACAGTTCTATTGCAACAACGAAATTTGGCCCAGAATAATTATGAAGATCCAACAATTTCGGTATCCTGTATGGAAGGAAGATAAACTAAAATTGAACAAATAAAGGAAATATTTCGTAATAGCGCAACATTCAATGGCCCCCCTTCATTCATTGAAGTTCCGGATCCCTCTATTTCAGGCCGTAGAGTGACACACCGTGTGGTTTTAGTCGGTACGATTCCGACACGTGGGGTGACGGCCTGAAGAGATTTCCACTCATAAAAACAAGGCAGTAATGCTAGTACAACTAAAACCGAAAGCAGTAATTTAGTAATAAGAAAAAGTTAAGTGAAAATAAGAAAACCGAAACGTATAAAGCCCTTTTCAATATATTAAAATCTCGTAGGGCCGATCCCAATCTGCGGTGCAGATTAATTATCGCTGTAGGGTATATATACTTAATGTTAGGCGGGGGAAACTCTCTTGCTTTCGCCGGGATAGGGCCTTGTTAAGTGTTTTCAGTAATATACCATTGTAAATATACCATGTCATACTAATACCATACCGTTTATCGTTATAACAGTCATGCTACCGCACACATGGCTGGCCGACCGGAGCAACTCTTTCGTTCCTTTCCACCTAGTGAGTGACGTCATCGGAGCACAAAAATTCTTCTGAATCAAGGAGAGGGAACTAAAAGAGTGGCAACGCATTCTGACTCCTGAGATGTAGGTCTCTATGAGCGGCGGGTAGTCACTTACCATCAGGTGACTCATCATGGTGGGTGACACATCTACTGGTTTGCCACCCTTTTTTTTCTTCATTTTTTTCTGTGCGGAAATCCCCACAGATGAAAATACTTATTAAGCAGGCAATTTTAGCTTATAGAGACATAGATAGATAGCCACATAGAGCTCAGTAGATAAAAAACAAAATAATATAAAATAATGGTCCTCAAATTACTACTATACTTAAGAGATTTTTTGTTCTAATTGTAGTCTGTGCTAACGAGCCAACATTATCATGATTGCAAGTAAAGATTTCTTTTGTAACAAGACATATAAAATAAGACTAACATTTTCGCGTTATTTACGTTTTGAGTATTACAAGCAATTAATAGAATATTCTTATGGTATTATTTTTATGGTTTGTGGTGATTTCATGTGTATAATATACTTGGGACTTGCTTTAAATCAAAGCTTTGACAAGACCTTAGGCTAGTATGCACTATAAACCTTTTTTTTCTCCTCAAAAAGCTTCACATTAAGTCTCATCTAATGTTGTAGAGGATTTTAATTAAAAAATATTAGTGAAAGCAAAATAAATATTTTATGTATCCTTTAATTTACATAAAACGTATGTACATGTCAATATTATCATTTGTCTTATAATGTACATACTTATTTATTTTAAGACTCTTTTTTTTCCTAATTTGGTCAATAAATTTGACCGGGATAAATAGTAGCCTCCGTGCTACTCTAAAGTATATCTATCTGTGTATCAAATCTTGTCCAGCTCCGGAAAGCCATTTGGTGTGATTGAGTAACAAACATAATTACGTTTTGAAAAGTTACAAAAACAGGAGTCTAATTCTTATTATTTTTGAAAAATAATATAATTATATCTCTACTCTCTACTACTTTCTACTGAGAGTTGTAGAGAGTAGAGATTAAAAAAAATTGTTCCTAAAAGAAACTTGCACCCCTTTTTTTCATTTTACTGTTAATACTTTTATTAAAAGTAATGGAAAAGGACGACGGCCGTGTGTGAAATGTGTGAAAATATTATTATTATTATACATGAAAAGGATTTTTGGTGGATGTTACTTCTTTTTGGAAGTTGCTCATGACAATATAAATATGTATTTTATTATTTATAACAAGGAGTCTCAATTTTCACACCACTAGCATCAAAATTTTCGGCAATCTCATATAAACTTCCATCCCTTAGTTTAAGGGATTGAACGGTAAAAGTGCCAAGCTTTTGTTTTTTGTTGTTGTTTTTGTACTAATACTAGCTTACATACCAAATTTTCACCTTAGTAGAACTTTCGAGAAGTGGCCTAAGAATTTCGATGATCATCAGTGAGTTAGTGACAAATCGGGGTTTTTAGATATCAATAAAATCCAAAGTCCCAAGAACTTTGCTTATCTTGTATAATCTAAACCCAAGTTATGAGGGTTAAAAAAAAAGAACAAGCGCTTCGGGAAAAGGCTGGTATTAGTCCGAACAATTCCTCGAAGCACTCTCCATGATATATGCTATAGAGAATGCAGAGTAGAAGCCACATCTCTACTTAACGCCAAGGGATCGAGCCGATCGGCGATGTTTGGGCTATCGACGATTCTAGTCGGTCTTCGTTAGATGCGGTCCAGAGGGAGAAGCTGGTACTAAGGTGCCTCTGCATAGAGATGAGAACAGTATTCCATATGCGGCCGGACTAGCGCCTTATAGAGCTGAAGGCGGTGGGCCGGAGAGCAATAGTGCCTCGATCTGTTCAAGTAGTGCTCTTGCCTTTTCGCTTGGCTCGTCTTAGCGGGGGCATGGTAGATAAAAAGGTACTTGTAGCTGTAGTTTAAATAATATATAGGTGTCGGCAAGGTACCTGACAATCATTAGTTTTACACATTGTCAGTTGTAGTGTAAACATATAAGATTTAAATTAGTAGAGTAGTAGTTTTTTTTTTTTTTAAGCAAGCAAGCAATTCAGGGAAGCCACATATCCTCTAAGAAAAATACGTGTACATGGCTCTTGTAGCCACACTTTGATCGATACAGATTTTCTTATAACCTATTCATTCGTACATCAAGAAAGAAAAACAACTTAAATTTTCATTATTTATATTTAAAGAGCTAGACAGTAAATCAGATTTTAAAAATATCATGACATTTAACTTATTTACCATGACTAGTAATTTATATATTTTAATTAATTTAAATAATTAAAGAAAGGGTAAAACTATTTTTGAAATGTACTTTTCATTTTACTATGTATGTGTTTATCTTTTATAGTTTAGTTTAGTTTTAGTTTTCTTAAAAATTTACTTGATAAACTACACTCGGTTCCAAAAATTACGGGTCAGTCACAAAAATTGAAATACCTCCAGAACTGTAAAAGTTAGATCAATGAAATAAAAAACAGAATAAAGACTTTTTAGTTGCGCTTTTAATAGCATATTATTTAAACTGGTTGATGAAAAAAACTTCATTAGAAAAACAAATTTAAAAAAATGACTATTTTTAAAAACAAAATTTCTTTGTTTCATTTCATTATAGATGCTTTCCATTTCTATACTGTCACAAAAAAATTTTTATCGTGAACGTCTTCCACAAGCATAATTGTTATTCTGTGAGGTGAAGCATGGCAGTCACGCTAGAGGAATGTACCAGAATCCTAACTTTTTTGGAACAGCCAGAAACATTGGTGTATCTTTGTCGACTGTTCAGCGGGTAGTCCAGCGGTACCAAGAGACCGGATCACACCTTAGAAGACCAGGAAATGGCAGATCAAGATGCACAATGGCCAGGGAAGACAGACAACTGGTGGCTACAATGCTCCGAAATCGTTTTCAAACTGCTGTTGGTCTAAAAACTCACTTTATTCGCTTTGGAGGTGGCAATTTAAGCGCTCAAACAGTAAGAAGACGTCTTGCTGAAGCAAATTTGAAACCATTGAGGCCCGCAAATGGCCCCCAAACTGGAACAGGGACATCGAATTTGCAAGACAGAGATACGTGCGCGAGCACCTAAACTGGACACTAGACGATTGGTCTAGGGTAATGTTCACGGACGAGTCTAAATTCATGCTTTATAAGCATGATGGTAGGCAGTTGGTGTACAGAAGACCAGGGGACCACGCTTCCATCAAGCGTGTGTGGAGGAAACAGTGGCGTACGGTGGAGGATCCGTACAAGTTTGGGCTGGGATTTCTTACTGAGGCCCGCACCGAGCTGGTACTCATTCAAAATGGAACTCTAAATGCAGAGAGGTACGTGGAAGAGATCCTCAATGAACATGTAGGTCCTTTCATGGCCACGATGGACCGGCATGGCATAGTAATGCATGATAATGCGCGTCCCCATACCGCCAGAATTGTACATGACTACCTTGAAGAGGTCGGTATCGAACTCATGCAGTGGCCAGCGGCGAAGCCCGGACTTAAACCCCATTGAGCACGCCTGGGACGAGCTTCAGAGATGCGTGAAAGGTCGAAACCCCCCCACCAATCACGCTTCCCGAGCTCAAACAAGCACTGGTGGAGGAATGGGAAAGTATTCCTCAGCACCGGCTCCGAAATTTGGTGTACAGCATGCCTAATCGCCTGGAAGCTGTCAGAAGAGCTCGTGGAGGCAATACAAAGTATTAAATGAAGAAAGTGATGAAAAACAGCAAAAAAAACAATCATAAAAAAATGTAATTCTTAAGAAAAATATGACTACATTAGTTTTTTTTTAAATTTAGTTATAAGTTAAGAGTTAGACAGTTTAGATTTAAGTTTTATTTTATTTTTATCTGTATAATTAAATTCTCAATTGAACAGTCTTCGTTTCATTAGGATGGCATACGTAGTTCGGGAGATATTTCGGGTTTATGTGGACTGACCCGTTATTTTTGGGCCCGAGTTTAATTTAAGAAATTTACATTTTTGTTGGTTCCCTAGAGTGACAGTTTAATTTAATTAAACAAAGCTTTATTCGAATATCACTTTTTTTATTAAAGCGGCCTTACTTACGAGTATATGTTCCTCATACTTCAAATTGTATTTTCTTTACTTCAAAACAAGAGTGAGTCTTATTTTAAAGATTTAAGAGTCGTAATTCAATTAACTCGTGCATTACGGTAAAAAGGAAGCAAATACAAGCCATAAAACGGGCACTGAAACTTGAAAAACTTCCCCACATACGGGGGAAAAGGTTTAGGATGTTTAAATTAATTAGAATATATTGTCGTAAATACCTACGTAATAAATCGATTTGTATGTTTAAATAATTGTAAGCTTACTTCTTTAGGAACACTTCGTTTGTAATTCTTTATATACAAAGCGATCGGTAATATAACTGAAGCTCATAGTGTTCAAATTTCAGTAAGCCATGTTTCTTTTACCCCACCTGACCCTACTATATTTGTTATTAGTGTCTACTTTGAAGTCCAGATGACAAACTATATCATAATAATCTTCACTTTGCGCCATGATACAATATACATTGTTTTCCTAAGAAACCCTGGGAGTTACCAAACACACATTTAATATGACCTTCTAAAGTTACCATATACATAAATAGAGATGTCCAGAAATTGTAATAAACGTTTATTATCCAACAGTGATTACTTAACATTAGTTAAGTCATAAAGGATAATGGAAACATACTTGAACCCCAACAGAACTATTCAATGTTCAGCTAAGTCGTACCAAGCTCTAGGCAAGGGATATAGACGTAAATAATAAAATTGTCTTAGTAGATATTGTACCATATCCGCTTTATTCCTTCTACTATAATCGGTTGTTGCATTTTGAGGTTGTTAAAAAGAGGAACTTATGGAACTTTTTTGCTCATAGGTGAACGGTAAGAGACGATCGGTACCTATTCACTTTCTGTGAGTGCAGAGGTATCAGTCTGGTGATATTCTACAAAACCTCTGAACCCACTGACACTTCACCAGTAGATAGGGTGCTATTTACTCTGCTTCCATGTATGCCTTGTACAGCGGGCTTTCTTTACCAAAAAACGATGATGTACGAATTATATTGAGTGATAATTCTACTCACAGTCTATAGTTAATTCTCAGACAGGGAGGACCTCAATTGCCCGCTGTTGTCAAGGTCCGATCTTCTTCTTGATCACTGTCTGAATTTATTTGGGTTCTAAGCCTATGACGTTTAGTCCTGTACTTTTATTGAATTTTGACCTTAACTGATAACTGATTTTGTGTTCTATTGCTTGCAATATTGCCATGATGACGATGACAAATAGTAGACGGATCGATTAATCTTGTACTCTTCTAGTCGTGACAGTAACTGACCCGAATCCAGATATCCCTCACGGAATAATGTTTTAAGGGTACCTAAATTAGCCGTTGTTTTCACAGTTAGGACCTCAGAAAAGATGCTAGAGTCAGGGTCACTGTTAAGAAACTAAAGAAGTAAAATCAGCAAAATAATAAAAAAGAAAATTCAATAACAGATAACAATGTACGTCGGTTAAAATAAAAATAAATTTGCTAGAATACAGAAATGCAAATTTAGAACAAAATAAATTCAAAAAGTAATTGCCGAATTAGAACACCATTGTTAACATTAGTGGTGAACTGTACACGGCAGCGTCGCAATGTCGGTGTCATCAAAGCGACGCCACCGCCGCGACGAGGCGGCGAACTTAACATTTTTATTACCTACCTACTAATCACTTCACTTGCTTTTTAAAATCAATTTATTAAAAATACGATTTTATTCACGTGTTTATTTCAGGAATGATCGACTAGCTTCGGACCCGGCAATACATGTCACTTCTTGAAAAAGTAGGTACTTTGGTTGTCTCGTAATCTTACAAACATTACCGCCCTTACAAAAATTCGGCAGTCTGTAGGACATACACGATTGATCAAATACATCGATATGTCCGTAAAGCTAAAGGTGCGTTTTGATAAAGTTCCCGGTAAATTAACATCATGCCAAGATATTCCGTGGCTATGAAGGTCACTCGCGGCATTATGGATGTCGATACCGATAACCCAATAAAATTTAAAGACTGATAATGCACTAGGTTTCACTTACACTACACACACACGCGCACACACACACACACACACACACAAGCTAATATTCTCACTTTTCAAAATAAATTTAGCGGGACTTGTCACATCACGAAGTCTTGCCCACACGATAACATTAATTGTTCACACCATTGCTGTGTATTATTTTTATGACAAACGCAATAAGACTAAACGATAATTACCACAACAAAACTTTTCTAAACACATATCTCACGATCAACAACAAAATTATTATTACGATAATTTATCGTGAGCGTATCTACAAGGACACAGAATAGCAATAATCAACATATTTCGTTCGATTAGAGTGTAGTAAAAGCGGCAACGTGTGATGTTAACGCGACGCGTATACAACTGATTGCCGGCTGAGGTCAATGTATTATGACTGAATTTACACATGATGTTGCAAAATAAGGAAAACAAAAAAAGTGTCCTGCTTCTAAACCACTGAATATGTTTTGTTCATATTTTGCAAATCGTCTAAAAATAAAGTGCAGAATATACTGGTTAAAGATTTGTCAAAAGGAAAAAACACAGTTTATGGTTCTACATGTCGGTCACTTTCCATAGAATTTTATATCCGTTGACAACTAATCAAAAAATTCAAATCACCCATTAGTATAGCAAGCAAAGAAGTCCAAAAGGGTGATGACGCGTTTGTGAGTCTTGAGTTATGGATGCCATGGGCGACTATAGTTACATACTTAATATTAGGTGACCAGTCTGCTTGTTTGACCCCCTATACTATAAAAATCTGAAATACAATATCATAAATCAGAAACACATAAAACAGGAACAGAAACTAAGGTCCTTAGATACCTTTGCTATTGATAAAAATAAGTCGAGCATGACTTCCAGAGTCGCAGTTGATGTTATTCTGCCGCAGTTCGTAATTGCGATGCAGCTCCGGAATTATCGTAGGATATCGTGGAATGTCCCGGCATTTTTAGTTGCAGGTTCTCAGACGATCTCAACAGCTTGGGGTGTGTGTCATTTGAGAAGGTAAACCGTGTTTTGAGGTAACGTGGAGTAAAAGGATTAAATAGAATATTATAGAGAAGAGAAAGAGTATGTGCATCCCGGCGAAGGCGAATGGGTAACCACTTAAGCTTCTTGCGATATTCAGAAACATGATCATATTTGCGAAGTCCAAATATGAATCTTATGCAGAGATTTTGGAGTCTCTCAAGCTTATTCAATTGGTCTTCAGTAAGATCTAGATAGCTGGCTAATATTATTTAACGGGAATTAACGCGATCTCTTATTTAGGGTATTACATACCTCTGGTTTGCCTGACGTTTCGACCAGGTTGCACCGGCCGTGGTCACAGGCTGACTGTTTAAAAAGTTTAAAAGTTTAAAAGTTAGTATAGATAGCTGGCATCAGCATAATCAAGGATGGGGAAAAGGAGGGATTGTACAAGAGCAATTTTGGTTAGAGTAGGTAGAAAAGTTGTGTAGTCGGCGTAACGACCCTGCAGCGGCAAACATTTTGCGACTCAGTTCTTGTAACTGAGGACCCCAGGATAAGGTACTATCCATGTATATTCCCAGATTCTTGACCTTATTACTGTACGAAATAGGTGTACCATTGCAAGTAATTTGAGGCAGTTTTGTCCAGTCAATTTTGGAGATCATTCGCGAGCTTCCAATGACAATGACCTGAGTCTTAGTTGGGTTGATTTTCAGGCCGTGGGAGTTGCTCCACCTACATATTTTACCAAGGTCAGCATTTGTAGTGCCTACAGCATCAGCAAGATTGACCAGTGAAGCCCTAGCATAGATCTGGAAATCATCCGCGTAAAGGTGGTAGGAAGAAGATAGTTCATTGGTGATAGTGTTTATAAAAACAGAGAAAAGTAGCGGAGATAGCACGCCGCCCTGTGGTACACCGGCTGTAGTACTGCACCAAGAAGAACAGTGCTTTCAATACTAATGCGCTGCCGGCGACCAGACAGGTAGTTGCGAAACCAGTCAATCACAGTTGGAGATATGTTAAGAGAGCGTAATGTACACAGCAAAACGTCAAAGTCAACAGTGTTGAATGCATTACTGAAGTCCAGCAATGTTAGGACTGTAAGCTCACCATTCTCCATAGCAGATCTGATGTCCTCCGTAATATGAACTAGGGTAGTAGTGGTACTATGCCCGGGTCGAAAACCGGACTGGAGAGGATTTAGGAGCAGGTTTTTGGATAGGAAACTTGTAAGTTGAGAATGAATAAGACGTTCAAGGACCTTGGAGAGAAAGGGGAGGACGGAAATAGGGCGGTAATCAGAAAAGGATGCAGGGTTTTTCTTTTTGGGGATGGGTATAATGTCAGCATCCTTCCAAGCTGATGGAAATACGCTTTTTGTCATTGAATAGTTTAATATATGACAAATAACAGGAAGGATTTCATCGAGGATTGGGAGGATCATATTACGGCTTAGACAGTCAGAACCCACTGCATTCGACGTAATAGACATGATGCTCTTCCTAACATCACACTCTGCAAGTTGACTAAAAAAGAAGGGAGAGCAGTCAGGAGCCGGGGCAGAAGTACTCGTAAGATGTTTTAGTGTAGCATCTTTAGTCATTTTATCAAAATTTGACGAAGCAGAGAAATGTTGATTAAGTAAGTCTAAGTTTACATTATTAGAAATGGAATCGTTAACAGATTTGCCTACTTCCAGTGACCTTAAAAATTTCCAGACTTTAGCTGGATCCCCGTTTTCAACGGAGCTATGAATATATCGGCGTTGAGCGTTCCTACACACCTTGTTGCAATGATTCCTGATGGATACGTATTTCTCCCGGTTACTTTCGCTTGGATTCTTTTTAAATTTTGACTTTGCTAACGCTTTCCTCTTGATAAGCGTTTTTATCTCCGCAGTTAGCCAAGGTGACGGGAGGCGTTTGACCTTCATTTCTTGGATTGGCGCTAGTTTATTGTATAGAGAAGTTAATTTGGAGGTAAGAAACGCCACTTTGTCATCTATACAATCAGCACTGAAGAGAGGAACCCAATCAATACTGTTCGCATCCCTTACCAAGGTATCCACATCCATGCCCTTGAAGTTCCGTTGCAGAATAATCTTTGATTTAGGTTTGGGGGGTCGGAGATGATAAGATAGATACAGCAAGTCATGGTAGGAGAACTCGTCAGCAGAGCACTGGCCGTGTTTAGCTGCGAGGTTAGGGGAGGAAACAAGGATAAGGTCTAGCAGAGAAGGAGTAGAGTGTGGGAAATGGTGCGTTGCATTTGAAGGAAGAATAGATAAATTGCTAGATTGGATGATAGATTGAAGAGTCGAGGAACGAGAATCATTTTTGAGAAGGCAGGGTATTGAAATCACCCATGATTAAGGTATGACTGTACGATGGAGTAAATTGTTCTAGGAGCAACTCAAACGATAAGAAGAAGTCGATGCGTAAGGATGGGCAATAGAAGACGCCAAGAAGGATTTTGGAGTGAAGAAGTTCAACCTCAAGGAACAGATGTTCACCCGCATTCGTTGGAGGGGGCTGCGGCGATATACTAACAACAGAATAGGGGATATAAGAGCGTAAATAGATTGCAACACCGCCGCCGCCACCCACAGCGCGATCATTCCTGATGAGGTTGAATCCTGGAAGAGTATATGCAGAAGAGGGTAAGCAGGATTTCTATAAATATAAAGAGAAATGGCTGGACTACGTCATATTCAAGCGAAAAGCACTGATTTATCTTATGAACAAACAATCATTATATCGTGTATTCAGTATTGCCATCCTCTAATAAAAATATTTACTAACATAAATAACTTTGCAGTAAAACTTTAAATGCCGGCTTGAAAAATGTTATCTAACTAATTCCTAATTTTAGCTCCTATACATTAGTATAATTTAAGCCTTAATATATTTTACTCGACACAAAAAACCAACGTCCATACAAAAGTGGACATCTTCTTTTTGTTTGTTTTTAATGTTTAATGTTCTTACAAAATATTTCTCCCTACTTATCAATTCCAAGAGCACTGAGTTAAAATCGTATATTGTACTTGTAAACACAGTATTACGCATTAAACCACACATAAGCGAGTTCAGCGTTTGTGAAGTTCAATCTCTCCCTGTAACAAAAGCCTAAGCCAAACAGGGGATGGGCAAACACAAAAGTGGGGTAAACAAATATACAAACAATTGGGTGCCACAGTACCGGATTCGATATGTTGACACACTTAATGTTTGTAGAACGTGTGCTTCATGTGATCGGCTTTCTTTGCGTTTACGTCGAAAAATGTATGAGCTGTGTGATTTATTTCAATTATCCTCATTCTAGTTAAATTTACGATTCACAGTTCTATTTAGTAGATAACTTAAACTTAACAGAATATTACGATTTGTTTGGGAATAAAGACAAAGTTGTGAGTATTAGGGGATAAAAACTGAAAAATTTAAAATTCTTCGAAGAAAACTATGGTACTTATCGACTGTCAAGTGGTAGTTTTGTTGATTAATAGCGTTAAAAGATGCGATAACATGGGTTTTTTCAATAATAATTGCGCCTGGTCCCTAAAGGGTTGACCAATGGGGGTCCACGGGAGACTCAACTAGGGTTTACGTTAATGTAGTCAGATAATATTTTAAGAAGCTCAGTGACTGTTACTTGTAAAAACTTGCATATTCCATTCCATATTCACACGACTTGCAAAGCACCGCCGCTGCCGCCGCCGCCGTTCGCTTGTTCTTACGTGCAGAGGGACGAAATACGACTTGTGGTATGTGTGCTTGAAATCTTGCATGTACTTGTTTGATCCTTCAACCAATATAAATACGAATGCCAAGGATAAATGTTACTCATTTGTTTGCACAATTTTGAAAAAAAGTAAAGTGAATCGATGTTAGTGTGCTATTTGTTATACATACTTTTATTTTATGTGGTGATTAGTATATTTGTAATGTTTACGTATGGTAGGAACGTATCAAAAATTAAATACCGAACCGTCATTATTAGATACTTCTACTATAAAAGAACCGAAAGCCTAGAAATGTTGTACTTTTTTTTCCCTACTTTATGGGATTTTTTTCACTAATGAAGAGATATAATAATATTATGAATCATAATGCATTACAATCATGCAGGTCAATCATAATTTATGATTGACCTGCATGATTTTAAAATATTTCAGGTTCCTAATGCTAAAATGACTTGATTAAATATATTTTCATATATTGTACGCGTCTTTACGTCGCGGAGTTTTCATATCTAAATATAATTATGAAAAAATGTTTTACGTTACATTAAAGTCGGTTCAGCCATATTCATAAAACTCTATTATGGATTAAGTCCAGCAGTAAGTAAGTTTTATGAATTGATTATTGCTTTTAATAATTAGAATCAGTTTACCGTCGGTACTTTGTTTATTTCATTGCAATAATTAATTACGTAATTCTATTCTCTTAAAATAGTCATATCTTGTTGAGTAAGACCGCCTTATGATTATTAAAACAAAAAGTTTTTTTTTTATTTACAGGTACCTATACGAAACATGGCTGAATCTAAGAAGAAATGGCGAGAGGATAGGGTTGTTTTAAAATTTAGTTTTCTTCCATCAAAGGCAGACAAGCGTTTGCCCATATGCCTTTTATGCAACAAAGTTTTGAGCAATGACTCTATGAAACCATCGAAGCTCAAAGATCATTTAAGAAGGTAAAACAGGTAAAGATTTGAAATATTTTCAAGCATTGAAGGAAAAATACGAAAAATTACCCACCGTGCACAGTATGTTCTATGTATGTATATCTCATTACTTATAGCGAAATATAAAAAAAAACTGCACAAGATTGGAGAACAGATAATTTTATCCGCTGTTGAAGAGATTTTAAAAACGGTTCTGCACAAATCTCCATTTGACATACTCAAAAGAATTCCTTTGAGTAACAACACTGTACAAAGACGTTTTGATGAAATCAGCTCTGGTATTGAAAGTTTCTTGTGTAAATTATCTGCAAACAACTCATTTTTCTATTAAAGTGGACAAAACAACTTTACCTGGTAATAAAGCATTATTATTGGCATATGTTCGATTTGGTATATATATGAACAAATTCATGAAGAGTAGTATTCGCGAAAACTTTGAAGACGAACACTAAAGGGGAATCAATATTTAATGTCCTGAGTGATTTGTTTAAGAAAAAATCGATTCCATTCACAAAGGTTATTTCGGTGGCAACAGATGGAGCTTCTGCCATTGTATTTACCTATTTTATTTTTATTTATATGGTATAAGGGGGCAAACGAGCAGACACCAGCACGAGCAGAGTTACCTAATGTAAGCAAACTACCGCCGCCCAAGGACACCTGCAACTCAAGAGTTGCGGTTGCTGCCCTGGAGTCCGTCCCGCTCGAGTCAGCGGGAGGGGGGAGTTGGGCTCCGGTAACCTCACTCACCTCCTTGTCGGTCGATATCGTGGGTTTATAAGCCACCTTAAAAGAATTATACTAGAGGTAATTGCAATTCACTGTGTCATCCACCGCCAACACCTAGTAGCGAAAAAGAACAATGGCAGGTCACCATACATAATTTTATTTGAAGTGAAATGACGGTAAATATCAAAAATGCCATGCTATGAGAATTTATTCTTGAACATTCTCATAACAAAATTTACTAGCGAAAGAAGTCTAGGAAAAAAGAGATATTGGATTTTGAATGTTTCGAGGTTAAGTACTAAAATATTGTCAAAGTTTTGTTTGAAACTAGATGGCGTCATATTTTCGAAAATATTATTATCATTATTATAACTCATAAGCAACCCTATTTTACTATAGAAAGTGTTGGCCGAATCTCTAAAAGGGTGAATGTTTTTTGCTTGGCATGTATTGGTAAACAATAGAAAAAATCTTCGCTTACCAAGCAGGTGTAAAACTAGCTTTAAATAAATAAATTATTAGTAATAATTTGAATAAATATACTTCAATACACATTTACACAAGGCGAAAGCATTTATTTATTTATTTAGTTATTTGACAGCCACTAGTTGTAACATTATTTACTAAAATCTAAAGCATGCATCCATTATATTGAGATTAATTGACAACAGTTAAAGGCATCACATCAAGCCATAATGGAGTAACACTATATGAAATTAAAAAAAAAATCTATAAGAGTTTAATACTAAACAAAAATAAAACATCCCAACAAACTACAAACAAAGACGTATCGAAATTTTGAAAATATCGATGTATGTCTATTTATGTGAAGTTATCAACCTACAATGTCTTTTTCTCATCACACTGAGCAGTATATTGTTTTAGTATTTTTCATTTGGTGTAGCAAAATCTTTTAAAAAGAGTCAAAAATATTCTAAATTATTTCTAATTAGGTTGATTTAGTCACACCGGTACTAGTTACGGTAGCGTATGAACCCGTGGGCAGAACCAAATTCATAATCATAATAGGTGAACCTTCGATAGATATTTAAGCCAAAGTTATAACAATCGATTATCGATAAAAACGTTCCATAATATAATAATGCCATCACGTATCCCTAGACAGTTTTACGTGATGGTGATTCTGACATTACGTACTTAGGTCAAATAAAATCTTTAAAAATATCCTATCTCTTATAAGACTTTTATAACACATGGCGGTATAATGATAAATCATAGAAAAAATATTTATTAAGTTTACTGATAGTCAATTTTTTAAACGCTTCAGTTTTAGGTAAATAGGTTTCTGCCATTGTTCTTTAAGTGATAGATTGCACCAATCGCTTCAATTTGTGATTAATGCAGTTAACAAATAAGAACCAATGCGGTGAATATGCGTTTACTTGCACAATTGTGGGATGAAAAGTATGAAGTCTTCCAACGATTGCTCTGACATACTGAAGTACGCTAGTTGTCGAAAGGTGCATGTTTGACAAGACTTTACTCACTTTTTTAATCAGTTTTATAGTTTCTGGCAAGTAAAGTCCAGATTTAAAAGCAAACCTTATATTTAAAAGCACACATCGCGTGATTGAAATAATTGTTCAAGAAATTTAATAACATTAAGTTACAATTTCAAGAGGACAAACTCAAATACAAAACAAATTAAATTAAATTAAAATATTAGTCGGTGCGAATTTTCCCAGTTTACAAACTTCTCACAGGTAGAATGTCTTGATATTTATGATCCCAGCATGATGCCTTCAAAATCAGATTTGATGATATTTCTGACGATGGAAATACCACCATGGATCATAACTCTATTTGATGAAACGGAAGAAGAGAATGTGATATTACAAGAGAAGTTACTCGAGCTTAGCACTAATGAGGAGCTAAGATGAAATTTAAAAGAGGGTATCAAACATTTTGGCTGCAGGCACAAATACCCGAAAAATATCCTGGTCTGTGGGGAATTGCGAGAAAGCTTTTGATAGCATTTCCCCTTATCATATCTTGTCGAAAAAAGTTTTAGTGTCGTTACGAACCTTTTAACAAAAAAAAAAGGTGTAGATTTAAAAGGACGGAACGGGGTGATTGCCGGTTATTCCTAATAAAACTGAAGCCAAATATTGATTAATTTGCTGTCAATCCATCAAGTACATCCCTCCTATTAAAATTCTATTTTGTGATTGTAATTATAGAAGTTATGTTACGTTATTAGTGTTTAGGATGTTGTGAATCTCTGATTACATAGGGAACTTTTCGAAAGAATTTAAATATTTCAAAGTTTTTCGGTCGATTAAAAAATGTAAAGTAAATAGTATAAAATATTTGTTGTAAAATAATGTGCTAAATTAGGTAAATGTGTATACATTCCACTTCCACAATCGCATTGGGTTTACAGCATGAATCGTACCTATAATATAATAATGATTACCTCACACATCTCACACACCGCTGTCTGATTCTAAACTAGGCAGAGCCTGTGCTATGGTAACCAGACTGCTGATAAACTTACGAATTATTTATTTCATCATTGACATTCTTGAAATCCACTGAAAACTTTACGAGTATGAATACTTTTGTTTCTGACATTTAATTTAAATAGATTTAGAAAAATCCAGATTTATATATTATATATTTTCTGTCAGATTCTAAGCAATAAATATTACTAATTTAATATTATGAGTGATACATATTTACAAAAAAATATATCAATAATAAGACAACAAACTATGTAAAAAGTAGGCACCTATTGATATTCAAGAAATTTATACAGTCATTATCTTCGTTCTCTTGTTTTATTTATTTTCTGAGGAGTTTATGGAAAGTGGATGTAGTGTATTTGTTAGTCCTAGTTGTTATCCTCGTCTAGTGTATTTGTTAAACAGGCATGCTGTAACTTCAGCTATCACTGACTCGGTTGTTGCTCTTTGAAAGGGCCCTATAATATAAAATGACAAGGCAGTTAATATCTAAAACGATAAACTATTTTTACTACTTTTGAAATATAACTACTGAAGAATCAAAATATTTCTTTGATAGAAAAGTGATACAAAAATATAAGAGTGGTATAATAAATATAAGAGTGGTATCTGTTGTGGTGACGGATTAAGAATACAGAGTGTCGCTACCCCTATTCATCCCGTGGGTGTCGTAAGAGCCGACTAAGGGAGTAAACTGCGCAGGACAACAGCATTGCAAAGAGAAGAAAAACTTGAATCAAACCCTATACCAACCCGTCTGGCCAGCGTGGTATAGTAGGCCAAAAACCACCTTTTTAAGGAGAGGCCTATGTCCCGCAGTGGACTAGTTAAGGCCGTTGATGATAATTAACAGGCTTTTAGGACGTAAAATTAAATTAATTTATTGATTTAGATAAATTGTAAGGAGATTTTTGGAATTACATTAAACAATTAAATTAATATATTAGAAACTAGCTTCAGCGACTTCGTTCGCGTGAATTTCTAAGGGCAAAAAGTACCCATTGTACCCGTTGTGTCTATGTCGATAATATCCGTCCTAAATATTTGAAGTTAAAATAACATTTTCTAGCATGTTTTTAATTTGTAAATTAATTATATGTTGTTTATGTTATATAATCTTCTTATTACATTATTCCATTACCTAAAATTGCAAATCCCACACTTCCTATATCAATTCTTCCCCTTCCTCTCCAACATAGATCTTAAAACTATCAAAAACTGGGGGTTATCCGATCAACCCAACAAAGTGTCAGGCCATAATAATCGGTAGTCAACGTTCTATCAGAGTAGTTTTGAGGTGCTCCCCAAAAAAATCTTCAATGGTACCACTATACCTGTTTGTCGAACGGTATAAGACCTAGGTTTACAACCTCGACTGTACTCTGAACTGGCGCGATCAAGGCACATACGTATGCCCAGAAGGTTACAGGCATTCTTAGAACATTATATAGCCTGAAAAACTTTCTTGTCGTGAAAACTAAGACAGCGCTCGTGCAATTTCTTATCTTCCCTTTAATCGACTACGGTGACGTGTGCTACGAGTATTATGCCCTGAATGGAGATCTTCCTCCAGAAGCTAGATCGTCCTATCAATAACTGCATCGATTTATCTTTAATCTTCGTAAGTGTGACCATATGTAAAGTTTTCGTTCCAACCTAAGATGGTTACCTATTTATCAACGCAGGAAAATGCGCGCACTCACAATTATGTACACTATCCTCAATTGAGGATAGTGTAAACAAAGTTAGCAGGAGAGGAAGGGCAATCGCCCTTCCTCTCCTGCTTACTTAACAACACACTTTCAACTGTATGCAATAACCACAACAAAAACCTTCGTTCGGCCAACAATCTCATTTCTATTCTGTCCTTCTCACACCACTGGGTTTGTCGGCTTTTCGGTCTTCGTCCAGGCTGTCCTCTTGTGGAATTCGCTTCCTCTCGAAGTCACAAAGTAGTACTCTTCTAAGACGAATGTGAAAGAGCTTTTGCTGACTGAAATAGTAGATTCGATGAGCCTCCTAATTCATGGCCTAAATTATTATTTTTATAATATATACCGGTATGTATATAAATGAATATATATATGTAAGTGTGTGTATGTACGTTTATATATGTATGTGTATATCTAATCTAATGTGTATGGTATTCAGATGTATACACCAAATTCTAAGATAGTTGGTTTTTAAGAAAACTTCTATCATTTATTACCCTCCCCATAAATGCACCTACCTAATTCTATCTCAGCATCGCCTAATGGGTCGACTGGCAGATAATGCCTTAGGCATTAAGTCCGCCGATGCATGTACTTGCGTAAAGTTATAAAAATAAATAAGGGACTACATCCACAAAATATAGGACTGCTTATTGGCATAAGTTTGCATAAGACCGTCCAGTTTACTTGAGCTGTATTTTGAGTGCAATGTATATTACCACAGGTAACTGGGGATCTTTGTATTCTGGACTTTAATTACCTATCGTACATCCCACCTACTGGTTTTCGTAACGTGAGACTTGTAATTAGTTCGCGAAAACGTTAGAGAAGTGAATTAACAAAATTCCCACCCTGAACAGGCTCCTGTTACGAGCTTAGAGAGGGGTAAAATAAAATGCTGGGGACCCTTAAATATGGGGTTTGTGAGAGTTTTGTCAAGTCTATTCATTTGTTATCTGAGAAACTTTTGAAATATAACGATCTTGTTTATCATGAGGTGCATGTAGAGTTTTACTTAGTTTTTACGTATAAATGTTTAAAAAATTTACTTTTTTTTTGAGATTACTTATAAGATTAGATTTATAATATATATCTGCACCTTTCGCATTATATTTCTACATCACCCAGGTTCGATTGGAAGAGAATGCCCTGGGCACTAAGTCCGCTTGTGTACAACTTGAGCATTGAGCTATTATAAATAAAAAAAATATACCTTTCCAAACTAATCTCAGGAAACATCTATAATGGTTTCCTTTTTTTTTTTGCTCAATGTACAGGAATAATGTCAACTAGAACTAACGTCAACTATAACTAACTATAAGAACTACGAAGATAATAAAGGCAAACAAGCCTTTCGTCTAGTTCCTGCTTGGCGAAACATGGTATTCTAATGACTAATTGCTGTAAAATGGTGATAAACGAAGAAAGACTAATAATAGCATGGATTGAGAATAAAACATAATAATATAAGGATTCTGTTGTTCAAGTGTTTACATTAACATTTTTTTAATGAAATAGTGAACTAAAATCATAAATCGTGAATTTATTGTGATATTTATGAATAAAACTAGCTGACCATTTTTTTTTTTTTTTGTTGTAATAAACAAATGAGGATGGGTCATTTCTTATCATTTAGGCGTATATTTTAGATGTTGGCCGATTCTTAGACCTACCCGATTATGCACACAAAATTTCATAAAAATCTGTCCAGCTGTTTTGGAGGAGTGTGGTAACAAGCACTGCGACACGAGAATTTTCTTTGTTAGATTTGAGATGGAAGTAAAATTTTACCATTCAAATACATATGGTATACATTCAATACAATGGGTTCTGAATTGGTAATTCTTAATTTAAAATAATACATGTAAATTTAGATTGCAAGCATAGTTTTAACAGAAGTATTAACTACGCGCTGTCATGATTAGTACAACCTGATGCATCTCAGCCTCGGTTTCAACTGTATCTGAGGTGTTTGTAAACATTTAAACAACAGTAAACATTAATGTTTTTTAAGACATTTAGTGTATAGGAAGCTATTATTTGGACTTTTAAAATTAACGGACTTAGCAAGTAGTGATCGAGACAATTGTGACCAGATTTTAACTCAATACGTCCTTCAAAACTGTAAATCAAAATATCACAAGGACATTTCATAAATTAACGACATGTGAATGTTGTCACTTTCTCGGATACATATAATAATATATTTGCAGAAGGTACTAGTAAATCGTGGACAGCCCTTGTTCAGTCAAGTTTCAGCAAATTAATTTCCTAATCATAAACATTAAATAAAAAGATTAATTTTTCAATTTAATAACTGTGTAGCAGTTACAGACTAGTTACAGGTAGCGTAATCAATAAGCATTGCATATTTTTTTCACTCAGTTTCCAAGTGTAATAGGTGTAATAACTCTTAAGGCGGTGTAATAGAATAGAACTCTGATCAGCTTGGAAAGAACACAGAGAGCAATCTTAAAAGTTTAGCTTTTTCACCTTATCGCTATCTAACTGTAATTCTATACCAAAAGTTTAAGTGATAACAGTACGTTAGCTATTTATCGTACATGTCTAACTAACACAACAAGTACCTAAGTATAAATTATGGCCCCATGCCCCTTGCACAATGCGAAAGAAGATGTAAGCTGGTAAATCGTTACTATATTGACCATTCAACGACATTTTACCAAAATATATATATCGACATATAGGTAGATTTCTGAGCAATAAAACAAAAAGGTTAGTTATAGGTGTAATATAAGGTAGGTAGGCCAATACCTCCTTTCTAAGGAGAGGTCTATGTCTAGCAGTGGACTACTAAAGGCTGTTGATGATGATGATAATATAAGGTAATATATATTCCAACAGTTAAAAGAAACTTGACACAAAATAAAAAGTTAAATTGTTGAACACAATATTCCATTCGGCTGTTAATATGTCTTTGTTTAATTGCTATGATCAAGAATTACATGTTAGCTTGTGGGTCTAGTTGGTAGTCATCCTGACTGCTAAGCTACTGGTCGTAGGTTCGTTTCCCAGCCAGAATAAATATTGTTCGACGAGCACGATCATGTCGTGTATGTCTGGGTGTAATATATTCATAATAATATTTAATATTCTTCGGACATCTGACACACAACGCCATCTGGTTTCAAACTAAGCAGAGCTTGAGCTTGCTAGATTGACTGATATAATACTTATATACTTTTTTTGTAAATGCAGGAATCGAACCCGAGACCTCAGCATAGCAGTTGCATACGCTACTGCTACACCGCCGAGGCAGTATAATATTATGTAGCTATGTATTTAGAAATATATAAGTATGTTTATTTAGCAATATTTCATCAATAAGCTTGCCCTCTATTACGTCAGTGGCACATAACTATAGTGGGCAAAACGATAAATGATGACACAAATTAAATGATCGCTCAATACGCTTCTTTCTACTCTTTCGGGCATAACATAACATACACCCACTTCTAGTGGGTGTATGTTATTAAATGTTTTAGATATGTTCATGTTTGTTTCTTATTTGTAATATTTTTAGAGTCATCGCTATTCGTTATTCGTGCGATTTCTGTGGAATAAATCGGAGTTAGGAAAACAACTATGATATTCTGTGCTTATTACGGCTCTCCCTGCACCTTTGAGGACAAAGGCGTGTATTTACGTATGTATATTTGTTTTGTGTGCGTGGGATTAGGATGTTGCGTCTATTGTTCACAAAGGGAGCATCCTACGATCTAGCTTAGTGGTGACACTCGGTCCTTGATGGACAGTTGGGATTTTCTATATTGCATTAAGTTAAAGCTGTATATGGAAGACACCTTATAATTTCTCATTTACCACCGGAGGTAGATAGCATTAATCAGTCAGCTGTTATTTTTTAGATCATGGAATTCCGATTGTGAATACTTCTAGTGTCAAATATGAATTCTGAAACTTCTAGTTACTCAGAACAGAACACAACAAATAAAACTATGAAATTACCTTAGAATGGAAATGGAAATTACCGTAATTTGGTAAAAGCTACAACTTGCTACAAAAATTCTTCGCTGTATCCGCACGTTATAATTGTTTTACCCTGTTATATTATAATGACGGACCATTTTCTATTCATCTATGAGCCTGTAATGAAATAAAAAGTGACTAGCAACACTACAAAATCGCGTAAAGAAGTTATTACCATATATTTACATACACACATGCATATAGAAACGTACATACACATACACACACATACATCTATACGTTCCATATATACATATATATGTATAAAAAAAATTTAGGTGATATGAACAGGGAGCTCGTTGAATCTGCCATTTCACACAGCATTTTCGTCCTAAAAGAGTATCGATTTGTGGCCATCCTGACTTCGAGAGGAAGCGCAATCCACAAGAGCACAGCCTGGACTGAAAACGAAGAGCCGACAAACCCAGTGGTGTGAGGAAGGACCAGAGTAGAAGGAGGCCCGAACGAAGGTTTCTGTAATGGTTTTTGCATAACAGTTAACATTGTGTTGTTAAGTAAGTAGGAGAGGAAAAGGGAAATTGAGGATAGTGTACATAATGGTGAGGGCGCGCATTTTCCTGCGTTGACGAGTAGGTAACCATCTTAGGTGGGAATGAAAACTGGAGATATAGTCACACTTACGAATATTAAAGATAAATGGAATGCAGTTATTGATAAGACGATCTGTCTTGTTGAGAAGTTCTGCATTCAGGTCATAATAACACACGTCACCGTAGTCGATTAAAGGGAAGATAAAAGATTGCACGAGCGCTTGTCTTAGTTTGCATGGGAAGAAAGTTTTTCAGACGACATAATGTTCTGATAATGCCTGTAACCCTCTGGCGTACGATGTGACTTGATCGCGCTAGTTCAGGGTACAGTCGAGTTGTAAGGCTAGGTTCTTTCATCGTTCGACAAACATCTATACCACCATTGAAAATTATTTTGGGGAGCGTCTCAAAACTAACTCTGTTCATCGAACGCTGACTGCCCGATTATTATGGCCTGACCCTTTGTCGGATTTTTTTTATGGTATAAGGGGGCAAACGAGCCGACAGGTCACGTGATGGTAAGCCGCCCATGAACACCTGCAACTCAAAAGTCACAAAAAAAGGTTAGGGTTGACCGATAACCCAAATCCTTTCAGACCAGTTTTTGATTGTTTTAAGATGTATGTTGATCTCCTCGATAGCTGTTGGTATATCTCTCACATTAGCTTGAGTATAATGTTGTAGGTAGTAAGCATACAGATGATACGCATTACGAAGTTCAAGACAGGAGATTAATAAACACAGAGAACAGTAAAGGAGAAAGTATACCGCCTTGAGGGACACCAGAGCCGACGTCACGCCAGCTCGAGGAGAGAGTGTCGACATGAAACGGAGTGCTGACGTCCCTGAACATAAGATGAAAACCATTCCAAGCGCTTCAGGCAAGATCTTGAGATAGGAGAGGACGGATAAGACAAATATCGTGGCTGACGGTATTAAAAACATTAGAAAAGTCCACCAGAATTAAGTCTGCCAATTTTGTATCTTCCAGAGCCACCCTGATATCACCAGTCACTTTAAGGAGGGCAGTGTTAGTACTGTGGCAAGGTCTAAAACCAGATTTAAATGGGCTTAATAAGTCATTGTTGTAAATAAAACCAGAGAGCTGTTATATGTACACAGGCTTCAAGAATTTTGGAGAGGAAGAGAAAAAATGATATAGGTTTAAAGTGATTAGGATGTGTGGGATTTGCAAATTTAGGTAATGGAATAATGTAAGACTGCTCGTAAACATACTTAAATATTTATGAATATATACATATTATAGATAAACTAGCTGACACGGCAAACGTTGTTTTGACATATACATTATTTCTAGGAAATATTAAAAAAAAAAATAGGGGTGGGTCACCCTTGTCATTTAGGGATATGAAAAATAGATGTTGGCCGATTCTCATACCTACCCGACGTGCACAACAAAATTTCATAAAAATCGGTCCAGCCGTTTCGGAGGAGTATAGTAACTAACATTGTGACACGAGAATTTTATATATTAGATAACATATTGTAGATCATAATATTTTGGACTGAGAAAAGTTTAGGTACATAACAACACGTGGATGTATAACAATACATTTGCGTACAATAGTCAAATTTATTTGAACGTCAGAAACAAGATAAGCTTCAGAACGACAGCCGACACGGGGTGTATAAATACGAGAATAATCACACACTAGATACTTACCAGGTTCCTTTTTTCACTAACAAATTATTTTGACGTAAGCGGGCAGAAATTCTTAATTTCACTTCTAAATTTCACTTTGACATCAATGAGTTTGACATCAGAAGAAAAGTTTTTTTTTTATTACATATTTACATGAAGATATTAAAACAGAACCAGATGCAAGGTTTATAGCGTTCACTTAAGTAATAACTTGCAATATACAGCCAATATTTCTTTGGAAACCCCTTTATCGTGTCTAAATTATCAAAGATTACTTGTTTTTCACATAAATTATATTCCTAAATATATTTATATGTATCAAGTAACTGAAACTTCTTTTCTAAGGAGAGGCTTATGTCCAGCAGTGGACTGGTAAAGGCTGTTGATGTGAACTAAAAACTTCACCCGTTTATCTCTTTAGGTACATACTAAATATCTTTGATTATAGCTGAAGGCGGTTTTTTCAACTTTTTAAAATAAAATCCAAATTATCTGCAGGCATTTTAACAACGGTGAAGTGCAATAAATAATTATGGGCAATTAAGCACTACCTATGTAAGTGGGTGTCACTTGATTTTTAATTAGTGATCCAAAAAGTGCTTTTAATGAAAACAATATTTATAATTGGCAGTGGTGTGTATTTCATGAAGGAAATTAAACAATGTTTGTCTGAGGAATCCTGTATCGGCGATACATGATGTGCGTCATTATAGGTCGTTTCGTTAGCTGTAATATCAAATATCATAAATATGAATATAGTTTCTTAACATTGCCTCGGAATTTTGTCCACAGGTCGTGGTTTTAAATTCTCACACAGGATAAATAATTATGTGATGAACGCGATCTATTTTAGTAATTTATAAATATGTTTGGTTACTGATACTAACTCTACCCAGATAAATGTGAGACGCTCCACCTGTAAGATGTGTCAAAAATATCTGTCAAGTATGTCAGTCTTGGTTAGTTCATCAGGCCAACTAGTAAGGGATAGTAGTTCCGACTCTTCTTCTTTATATAATCCAATGTCGAGGGTTGTACTTTAACAACTTGCGCAAGAAATAAATTTAGAGATAACGGTATAAAAGTAGTACTCGACCCAGTTCTCGAATATCATCAGCATCAATCTGTCATTACTGTCTTAACTGTTGTTGCCAATTAGGTTTGCTTGTGAAATCTGCTATCAAAGAAATAAACATGGGTGTGATGGTAGGAGAGTGAAAAATATTTACGACCTATTTTCAAACCTATCAAAGATACAAACAAATAATATAATCGCTCGAACCGTTTCGGAGGAGAAACAAACTGAAACGAGATATTTATATATTAGATGACACCTGATTTAAAGTGACCACAATCAATGCAGTAGAGAAGGTGGCAATACAATATTTATTCAAATTTTATAATTATTATGTTAAAAGAACATAAAAGAAGGGGAAACTGTAATGTTTTTAACTAATATCGATTTCTAACACAGATTACAAACTCAGATTGCATATTGTATAGAGTGTATTTTGACTATGACTGGGAATTCTCCAAATTGTATGCATATATAAAACGTATTTATTCCACTTTGTATCGGACAGTAAAAAATCAACAAGCCTCAATTCCATCGATTACTCGTTCCTTGTGCTCTCTTCTGTTGTCTTCAAGTCCAGGAGCTTTGCAGGCAGTAGAATAATTTACCGTTTCCCAAGTAAGTTTTGAGGTGGGCTCGCCTCCCTGAGGATCACTGTGCCTATTTTCTCCTCGTACATTATAGACAATTGCGAACATTACTTTGAATAGAAAAGTGAAAATGTTTTCTAACTGACATCACGCATAAAATTACATGTTTATATTTTGTTTTTTTTTAATTCCCACCTTAGGTACCTACTGAAAGTTTGTTTTTGTAGATGATTTGATTCTTTTCACTACGAGCTCTATACTATGGTTTAAGTGGTCACCCGCTTCCTACTGCGATGAGTGTTGTGGGTCCGATCCCCATATGGGACAACACTTTGTGTGATTAACAAATTGTTGTTTCTGAGTCTGGGTGTTCTTTGTGTCCGTTTAATGTATGTTTGTTAAAGTCCCCTGAGACACAGGATACGAGTATATTCCTAGTGCGGGAGTTGTGTTTTTATATAAAAAAAAACTATTATGAAACGGAGAGTGACACAGCTGGACACAGTATTGTTCTCTACTTTTTTTTTTTGTTTTATTCACTTTTGCATGTTCAATACTATCTGTTGTTACAGGGACTTGGCGTGTAGCAACAGACAATAGGTGATTTTGAATTTTTAAATATATATCAGTTACGAAAAGAATATGTAGGTAAGATACTCGTACCACAGCGTATATTGCTAATGCTATTGTTAATCTTAATTCCGTAACCTCAGTCCACTTCTGATTTGTACATTAAGCAGATACAAACAATAGCAACACCTTTTTTAATAAGTTGATTTTGAACTTCAATACACAGATGAGAAATCAGAACTATGACCAAAAAGAAACTAACTGAAATGATTACAATGAAGAAAAGAAAAACTATAAAGCAAAATATCTTTACTAAACCTGATCAATAATTAGAAATGAATTTATTGAAAATTATAATTTACCATATAAAAATATTTGTTAATATGTTTAAAAATGTACAGTCTAATCTTTCATGTTCTGCCAAATCATCGTTATTAAAAATCTTTAGCAGACAAGATATTCTATATTTTGTTTCATTATTAGAATTAAGTATTGTATTTATTATAATTAGAAAGTAGTAGAAAGTTTTAAAGATAAATCGGTAAGAAAACCAAGAGAAAACAGAACTGGTAATCCTTACAAAAGCATTGGATAATTATAAACTATCCGACCAGCTTGATACTGAACTCCAACTAGTTAGCTAAAGTACGAGTATTTAGAAGTAATACTAGACACCAAACTAAATGTAAGCGCCTACTTACAGACGAAAGTAAATATCGTCCCCTGTATTGTACTTCGGGTGTACTACTATGGTCGGGCACGCCGTCATCGCTGCGGTAAGACCCGTTATGGAGGATTGGCTCGAGAGGCGTCACGGGACCCTCTCATACCGACTGACGCAGGTGATCACTGGGAAAGGATGTTTCGGGGATCACCTGTGTCTGATCCGCAAGGAGCCACCACTGCGATGGCCAGACCGTGTGACACGGCTCTCCACACGCTAGCAGAGTGCCCGGCGTGGGTTGAGCAGAGGCGAGTACCCTCGTGGCGGCCATCGGAGCGGGAGTTCTCTCGCTCGATAGCCTGATTGCTGCTATCGTGCGGAGCCGAGAGTGCGTGGAACTCTGCCGTCTCCTTTGCAGAACATGATGTGGGTATAAAAGTTCTTACAATAGTATCAGATTCATCATATTCTGCTGTCACAGCAGCATGCAAAAGTATACAATAACCTTTAAATTAATATAAAGATTGGAATTGAGGAAAGTCACTAATAAATTACGTTTACATAGTTATAAACTGTTAAATAAATTAAACATTGTTCATTAACACCAATTCACTATCAATTAAATAATCGTTCACAGAATAATATCCTTTTCCAACTAATATTTCTTTGACTTTATTTTTAAATATAAATACACTATCTGTGATTCCGAGTACAGGGCCATCATTCCACACGGCAGCGGCACGGCACGGAGCAAGTTATCCTCGCGAAGTGAGACGGCGGAGCGGGACCGGGAGAGGTTTAGGACTCTCCCGGCCCGCAAGGCCCGGTACGGGCCAGGTACCGCAGGCGACTCAGGCGCCGGAGGTCGCAGAACGACCTCCGTCCTCCATAAGCGCAGGCCTGGGGGTGACAGGTGAGGCCCATCTGTCACCTTAGCAGAAGCAGGCCGGGTTAGAGGCGAGCGCGCTTGCAACGCGCTTCCAGGGAGCAGACGGCAACCATGGGGGTTCTCCACACGGGGGGGGGGGCTACCTGTTTGTTGTAGATGGCCCGAGGTATGTCGGGGGCACCAGGGACTTCCTTTCAAGGGTATACCTGGTTCCCGGCTATTAGTACCCGAGACGGCGTGCGGTTTTAGTCGGTTCGAGTCCGACATGCCACCGATAGGTGGTATCCGAGGGGATTTCCGCACAGAAAAAAAAATAAAAACAGGTGCAAAGATAAAATATCAACTTTGTCGTAGTTCATAGTTTAAAAAAAAAAATAAGCCTACATTAGATTTAAACAAAGGTACATGAATTTGAATACATATTTTTGTATTCACGTAGCCATTCAGATGGAAATGCGCTTCATCGGAGAAGATGACTTTTTTTTCGAAAAAGTGGCATCGACTTCACTTTGCTCCATTATCCATTGAACGAATTGCCGGCGCTTAGTTCATGGTCTGCTGGTTTGAGCTCCTAAGCTAGCTCAATCTTAAACGCATGAAGGTTGAGGTCTTTTGTCAAAATACGCTGCGTAGTGCTTCGTAAAATATGAAATTGTTGAAAACGATGCCGAATTTATGTTTTCTGGTTTTCGGCGACACTCTCGTTTACAGCAGCCATGTTTTCTAGTGACTGACTGGTACGTTGACGCAAAGGATTCTTAATATCCAAAATCGAGCTAGTTTCTTCTAATTTTTTGTCCACTCTTCGAATGGTTGACACATTAGGTGCACTTTCTCGAATGAAAATTTGGCCCCATTTTCGTAACGAGTTTTCACAATTATAACGCGTTGTGCTTTCGCTTTTAAAAGTGCAAAATTTTTAATAATCGGAATAAACATGAGTACTAGCTGTCAAATTTCAGTGTTGCCACTTGCACGAAAAAAATCGACTCGATCGAAAAATCGACGAATCTAAATTTAAAAAGTGCACTCTTACTGAGACCCTTTTATGAAATATGATGTTTTTTTATTGCTATATAGCTTTGAATGATAATGTTTTGTGCCAACATGTCCATCTACTTTCTCTTATGTAATTTTTTACATGTTAAGATCAATGATGGTTGATTACTGTCGAAAAACGATGAATGAAATACAAACTTTAAACTGAAATTTATACAGATTGTAAGAGTTTCGTCGCTTTCATTTCTACACTTGTTACTTTTGAGAACCCAGCTTCCATACTCATTGGAATATTAATATACTCAAAAATAAATGTCCTCTATCAGAACTATGACTTCAAATATGTTGTGATAACAACAGTGTCGTCGCATAACACTGATTGTCGTACTAAAATACACTCTATACAATGTGCGATCTCAGTTCGTAATCTGTGTTAGAAATCGATATTAGATAAAACATTACAGACCTTTTATGTTCTCTTAACATAATAATTATAAAATTTAAATGAATATTGTATTTCCCTTCCCTACTGCATTGATTGTGGTCACTTCAAATCAGGTGTCATCTAATATATAAATATCTCGTATCACTTTGTTTGTGTTCCACTCCTCAGAAACGGTTCTTCCGATTATATTATTTATTTGTATCTTTGATAGGTTTGAAAATAGATCGTAAAGTATTTTTCACTCTCCTACCATCACACCCATGTTTATTTCTTTGATAGCAGATTTCACAAGCAAACATAATTGGCAACAACAGTTAAGACAGTAATGACAGATTGATGCTGATGATATTCGAGAAACTGGGTCGAGTACTTACTTTTATACCGTTACCTTTAAATTTATTTCTTGCGCAAGTTGTTAAAGTACAACCCTCGACATTGGATTATATAAAGACGAAGAGTCGGAACTACTATGCCTTACTAGTTGGCCTGATGAACTAACCAAGACTGACATACTTGACAGATATTTTTGACACATCTTACAGGTGGACATCTCACATTTATCTGGGTAGAGTGAGTACCAGTAACCAAACATATTTATAAATTACTAAAATAGATCGCGTTCATCACATAATTATTTATCCTGTGTGCGAATCGAAACCACGACCTGTGGATAAAATTCCGAGGCAATGTCAAGAAGTATATTCATATTTGATTGATATTTGATATTATAGCTAACGAAACGCCTATAATGACGCACATCACGTATCGCCGATACAGGATACCTCAGACCGACATTGTTTAATTGCCTTCATGAAATACACACCACTGCCAATTTATAATATTGTTTTCATAGGAAGCACTTATTGAATCACTTTAAAAATTAACCGACATCCACTTTGACAGGGTAGTGCTTAATTGCCCATAAAATTATAATGCACATCGCTGTTACTAAATGGCTGCAGATAAATTGGATGTTAATGAAAAAAAAATGGCAATAAACAATAATCAAAGATATATAATTATGTACCTATAGAGATAAACGGGTTAAGGTGTCAGTTACTTAGATACATATAAATATATTTATGAATATAATTTATGTTGAAACAAATAATCTTTAATAACTGAGACATGATAAAGGGTTTTCAAAGAAATATTGGCTGTATATTGCAAGTTATTACTTAAGTAAACGCTTTAAACCTTGCATCTGGTTCTGTTTTAATATCTTCAAGTAAATATGTAAAAACTTTTTGTGATATTTTTCTTCTAATGTCAAATTCATTCAGATCGTATATTGATGTCAAAGTTAAAAATGGATTATTGTTCCGTTTCCTTAGAGAAGTGCTGAAATAAGAATTAAAATTGGGGTTTTAACTTAAGAATTTCTGCCTGCTTATGTCAAAGTAATTTGTTAGTGAAAAAAAGGAACCTGGCAAGTATCTAGTGTGTGATTATTTTAGTATTTATTACGCGGGAACCTGTGAAAGTGAACGTTCACACTCTTTTATAAAACAGCTCTAACCTAATTATTTATATGTCAATTGTATTTATACACCCCGTGTCGCTGTCGTTTCTGAAGCTTATCGTTTGTGATGTTAAAATAAATTTGACTATTGTACGCAAAAGTATTGTTTATACATCCACGTGTTGTGGTTGTTATGTACCTAAACTTTTCTCAGTCTAAAAATTATGATCTACATATGTTATTTCTCTTTAATATGTATATATTTATGAATATTTAAGTATGTTTACCAGCAGGTCTGGTTACCTTACCTTACCTTAGTACATGCATTGCCTAGTTTTGGGGACCAGACGGCCGTGTGTAAGATTTGTGAAGTTATGTTCATTTGAATATAGGTACTATCCATTATTATTCATACGACGTGCCTATTGGTCTAGTGGTTAGCGATCCTGACTGCTAAGCCAGAGGTCGTGATAAATTTAGCCATTTAACAAATGAAAATAATGTATATAGCTTTTGAATTCATATAGTTTTATACTTTTAAACACTATTTGTGAGTTTTCAACCCCTATTTTATTCTTTCAAAACCTTTTTCAATTTTATAGCCGATAGGGGCGCTATAAAATTGAAAAGTAGTTAGTATATTTAACTCGTATACAACTTAAGAAAATTGTTATAATTATTTTTTATGCCCCAAAAGCCCCTCTTCTATTATAATTAAGTAAAAATATCCAAAGAACACATTTGTACAATTTATAATGCTTCATAAAAACAATATTTGTTTAAGTTTATTATCTCAATACATTTATTTGCAAAATCTCTTAGAAACTACCCCTCAAAAGAAAAGAAAATGCTAACTTTTTATATTTTTTGACAATACTAATTAGTGTAGTAATGATTCATTAGTAGTAATGGTTCATTGTTGATTTTTTGTTGTAAAAAAATCGAAATCCACTTTATTTTCGCCATATCTCCGATACTTTTTTTTCCTGGGGGCCTTTATAAACACGCATTTTTAAAGTACTTTAAAAAGGACCATGGCACTTTCATTGTAAAATGTATAGTTTAATCGTAATGCAATGTTGAAATCTTTAAATTTTTCGTCATAAAAACGCACCTTCAATGAGCTATAACAAAAATTGTTTTGTTGATGAAATCAATATTTATTGAGTATTTGTGAAAAAACTTAAAAAAACGTGTTTTTTTTAGGAAAGATATTGAAATGTTTAATTACGAATATCTTGGCACGCACTGATTTTTCGAAAATACTTCCTTAGAACATTTTAGCTTACAGTTTCATTCCTATTACTGATTAATATTTTTTTTTAATTACCAATTAATTAGCTCTAGTTAGGGTGGTATTCACCCCTAGCGAAAAAGCACACATCGACATAGTAGGATAGATTTTACTTTTTGAGGTATTCCCTACTTACTGTCAAAATTTCTAGCAAAATCCATCATTCTTGAAAAAATTAGAAGCCAAAAAACCGTCATTTCGGTGGACTATTAATATAATAATTTGCCCGTCTGCTAGTTTGCCTATTTTTCCACAAAAATAATAATAATACAGATTATTGAAATATTAATTGTTTTGAATACAAATAGTTTTTAATGGACACAACCACACAATCTTTCATTCAAGACGAAGTCAGAAGTTATTTTAGTCTATTTTTCAATTTAAAATATAGATCATCAAATATTAAGTTCTAATCTATAGTAGTTATCAAATGACACTTGATTTGTCCCTTAAGTTCTTAATAACATTATGTAGAATATTATTAATGATCCCATATCAAATATGGCCATAGTTATTTTTAAGTCGTCGAGTCTTAGATAATTAACAACAAAAGCTTTAAATAACCCATATAAGTGAAACACTACATGAAGCAAAATAATCATTTTTGTTTAATGAAGTAATTAAATTATTGAAACTACAATTATATCTTGTTTTCGGACAGTTTCAAATATTTTTTTGGCTCTAATCATTTCTATTAAGGAACGGAGAGTAGTGTAGATATAAAAGTACAAGAATAATTTAAGGCTTCTTACTCAATATTATACATAACGAATCCATTGGAATAATGTAGATATATAGATAAATACACGAAAAGCGCTAAAAATATAGTCATTGCTTAAACAGCTATGCAGAGATAAACCACATTATAATGGCTACACTGTATATCTTCTAAAATATGCATTTTAATGATAAACTTACTGTAAAGTGCAATTTTAATCTACATTAAATGCTAACGTATCTAACGTATTTAATTGAATAACGAATAATTATGTATTGTTTAAAATAGCTTCGTAAATAACCCATTATTTTTTTGTAAAATTTAAGAGATAAAAATGGTTACTGTGAGTTATCGTTAGGAGATAAACATATTCCATCACGGACTTTTTTTGTAGATCATTTTAAGATATACAATTCCGTAGTTACATTATTTTGGTCTATGTCGTAAGGTTTAGCCAGCGTTTACACTGTAAGCGCACAAAACATGTTTTTTACAACAAATCTTTGAAATTATCAGATTTTCTCTACTAACATATGCATGTATTATATATATATATAAACCTGTTGAATTACTCTCCTCTATTAAAATTCGTTGCTTAGATTTAAAAGATCTTAGCATACAAAAATATTAAATATTTGACAAAACATAGATTATATTGCTATTGTGCGTGTTAATCTATGACTAGAGTCTGCAGTCATAAGAGAAAACTTCAAAAAAAAAAGAAAAATGGAATAAAGATATTTTGAGTTGGATTGTGGGAAAAAAAAGTAAATTCTCGAATTCTAAAAATAATATTGTTAAATGGTATAATTTTTCAGTGATCGAGATGGGTTGTATGTTGAGAGAGTGACAAAATGACTCTTTGCGATGTGTATCTTCAACCGGAGGCTGCATTTGAGGTTTCTTTCGAGACTTGGAGAAATAGGCTGTGTTCAGTTTATTGATGTAATTATTTGCATTCTTAGTTAAGATATTCGGTATTGAAAATTATTTTCATAGAATTTTCTTTAGAAATTTTCTTTAGAAAATAACTTTCGTCTCGGTAACGCTTTTTTTTAATTTTTTCTAAATTTAAAAATTTCTTGGTCACAAGTAAACTTATTACGTGATGCAACTGTTAATTGACGGCCAAAGTCTGGAGATACTGGACTCTATAATTTTATTTTGCCGTTCTTACGTAATTTCTAAACTATTAAGTTTAAAAATTATAGCTTTCTGCACATTCTGCATCTAAAAGTTAAGCATTCCAAATTTTGATATAATTTTCCTACGAGCCTCTTTGTTGTGAAATTGATACAAAGAGTTTTCTTCATATTGTTTTGACATATTTGAAGTGAATATGGTAAAATACTGTGTTACAATTATACATATATGATTGTAGATGCATCCAGATTTACAGCTGTTCCAAAGGAATTTCGTTCAGGAGGTGTGCCGATGTGCTGAGATGGAACGTAAACTCGCTATATGGATCATGAGATGAAAATTCATGATATATTCATATATAGTATGGAAGGAGGAACCAAAAGCAGCACCAGTCCATGAGCTAGTTCAATTTGAGGTATGATAGATGATGCAAAGATAAATATACTTTCAGATCATTAATCTGTTTCCTTAAAAAAATAGTCTATTAAAATAAAAAAAATGTATTTAATTGGATAATTAACTTATAATTATTTTATTAAATATTCTATTTATGTATATATAGTACTTAAACACAATAAGTATTCACAATACCGTCAGTATTATGACGCTTGGAGTAGTTATGAATCAGTCGAACATGGCCCGCACAATTTAATGTTGGGTATTAGACAGTCTCCTCATTAGCGCGTCACCGAAACCGAAATGTCATTTCGGTTTGTGTACTGAAGAATCAGCAATAACAAAATCACTATCACTATTATTTAGGTATTGTTAACCTAACATGTAATATATTTAATTTTTAAATGAAATAATTGCTAAAAAATATAATAGTGATTTAACAAAATAATTTGAAAATCTGCCTTTATGTAAATTTTGTTGCTTATACTGTGCTGCGTAAATACAGATAAAAACAGGATGCGAGAAGCACACAATTGGTCAAGTGGCCTGCAATCGCAGAGGCATATAACTAGCAGTGGATTGTGATAGCCTGATGATGATGTAAAACTAAAAATCCAAATTATTGACCTAGATGCTTTAATCATTATGAGCACATATCCCCTCGAACATATTAGGACATTGATAAAAAGCGTACTAGAGAAAAACAAAGCTTTGTCAACCAAGAAGATTCAGGGCATGTGGAATTAGAAATCAACGATTTACCTATTTTACAACGTATATATACAATGATAATATCGGTAGCCGACTAGTAAAAAGTCTTGAGCACAGTTATTCCTATAATAAATCATATATGACAGCACCCGTAATACGTTTTCTTTCTTTTAGGCCATGGGTTGAAAAAATGGGGTAATGACATAACAGAGATAACAACGAACGAGAGGGACTTAATGAAGGATTTTTTGGAGCTAACTGAGTTATTATATGTACTTGAATATATAGGACCTCTTTTAGGTCAAGCTGAAATTTCAGAAGACCAAGAAAACTCGCATGCATGGGTAAGGTTTTTCCCACTAAAAGGAAAAAAAATGAAAAAATTTTTTTTAAACCTTTTGGGTTTTTTTACGTTTTTAACCCCTCAACAAAATTGTTTCATAAGTAAAACTTAAAGTAGAAAAAACAATCTTATTTTATAAAAGGGAATGTTTAAAAATATTTTGGAAGAAGTAACCGAACAGGTTTCCAAATGCATGTACCAAAATGTGGGGGCCCCTATGAAGATTTTCCAAAACACACGTGCGTGCACCACAAAAGGACCCAGTCTATCTAAATTGAATGCTTTTTTTTTAAATTTTCACTTGTCCGCTGCCCCAATTTTATTTTTAAAAAACACGTAAAGAAACCATGAACATCCCGTGAAAAACCCAAAAAGGGCCCACCGAATTTTTGTCCGTGTTTTCTTTGGCAAACGAGGGGTTTAAAATGAAAACAAATTTTTTAAAAGGGAAAAATTTAAAAAAAATTTTAAAAAATTTTAAAAGGGGAAAATAAAAAAGAATCAACAGGGATTTGCTATGAGGGAAGCCATCACGAATACCTTAAAAAAATTGTTCCCGTTTTTAAACCCTTTTTTCTCATACCCGCGTTACCTCCGAATGTGTAAACGGGCCGGGGTAACTTTTAAAAATTTTCCCCACATATTTTTTTTTTTTTTCCTTTTTTAAATTTTTTTTTTTGGTTTTTTAATAATTTTTCCACAATTTAAACTTTGCGCCTTTTTTGTAAATTTTTTCTGGGGGTTTTTTAAAAAAAGCTCTTTTAAAAATTAACCGGTGAGTTTTGGTTTTCCACATTAGTCCACGTAAAAAAAAACCCTTAAAAAAAGATTGGCCCGTTTATTTTTTTTTTTTTCTTATTTTAAAAAGTCATTTCCTTTCTTATCAAATTTCCGCCCAAAAAAAATTTTTCCCGGGGAGGCGTCATTTTTAGTTTAAAAAAAAACCCGCAAATTGGGAAAAGTGTTTAAAACCCGTAATTTAAAACAACGGGGAAACCCTTTGGGAATACAACCACAGGGCCAAAAAATAGAAAATTACATACAACAGGGACCAAAAGGGCCCAAAAAGATATATTTTTATATAATTTCTTTAAAAAAAAAGCTAAACTTGGGAAAAAAGAGACCCAAAATAAAAAGCAAACTAAAAATTTTTAATGGTCGAAGTCTAAAAAACGTCGCTTTTCAATTTTTTTCTTTATAATTTTTAAAAAAGAAGATTGAAATTTAAAAATTCTATTTTTTTGGTGTTTTTTATCTTTTTAAAAATACAAATCTAATTTTGGGAAATGTAGAACATTTTTTTAGCAAAGCCATAACGGGTTTTTGTTTTTCTTATATTGTTTAAAATTACGTAAAACAAAGGTAAAATTTTAAGTCAAATTTTTTCATACTAGTAGTTATGCAAAGACAAATTTTTTTTACTCTAGGGTTCAACGAATGTCAAAAAAAATGAAATATAAAACAATAACAATGCCAAATAGTAATGTAGGGATTAATGGCCGAATTTTTTTTCTGCTTGGGCCAGAGTATAAAATTTAAATCACGATCAAAAGCAAAAAAACCAAAAAAACGGTTTTGTAAGTTTTAAATAAAATTTTTCTTTTGTTCTTAATTATTTTTAACATAAACCCCACCAAAATAAAAGGGGGTTAAAAATAGTTAAAAATTTTTGGGTTCCCTTAAATTTAAAAAAATCTCGAAAACCCTTAAATTAACGTTATTAAAACAGACAAAATTAATAAAAATAATTGTGGGCGTTGTCGTTTTTGAACTTAGTGCTTCGTGAGTATTTTTTAGAAGCAATTTTCGTATCCAAAACAAAAAGTTTTTTCCCCGGGGGGGAGGGGGGTGGGGGAACCCCCAAATAGCCCCCCTTGACCGGTTTTGATCTATCGGCGGGTTTTGCGTCTTTTTTGTTGCTTTTTCGCCGCGGGGAAGGGCTAAACGGGAAACCCCCTACCCCCGCCCCCGATTTTGGTGGGGGGACGCAAAAGGGCGGCATCCCGCGTTAATAAAAGGGGGTTTCCATGAGCGTAAAGGGTCCAGAAGAAGCTGCGAGCGGGATAGGAAGAAGTCCGATCCTTCTTGGGAAAGGGGGGCCGGGGAAGGGGGCGAAGCAGAAAGGGCGCCCCGCTCCCAAATCGCTGGGCCCAAGGGGCATCTTTGGGGCGTGTTTTTGCCCCCTAACTGGGGTTTTGAGCCATTTTTGGGGGGCGGCAGCAATCCCCCCTAGGGTGAACCCTGGGGCCCGTGGGATGGGCCTTTAAAACGTGGGGGAACGGCCAAAGGGGGGGCCCCCCCCAGAAAGCCGCTGGGTGAGCTCCAGAGCTCCTCCAATTTAGGCGTTCTCCGGGTCTCACACACATTCTCCGTTTCCCCAACGGAGTGCATGTAGTAGGTGTCCAAAAACATTTTCCCCGCCGGAAAAAAGAGAAAAAGGTATATTGACGGCGGTTTGTCACTTAAACCCCCCAGGGTGACCCTTCACCGTTTTTCCCCTATACCCTAAAAAAAGTTGAAAGAAAAATTTAAAAAAATATCTTTGAAATTAAAATTTTACAATTGCAAAAAGATATTAGCTGTAACTGCAATGTTATTGGGGTTTATTTAAATAAAAATTTAAAAACAGCTAAAGAAAATTTTTTACAAATGATATTACCGGGGCTTTTTGTGACGGAAATTTTTTAGTATTATTTTTTATTTTTAGTATATTTACATATATAAAATGGTTTAAATTTTACCCCCTTTTTGAAGTAAGTCCCCCCAAAAAAAGTGCATTTTGACAATTTTAAAGTTTAGAGTAAATGCCTCAAACCATAGGGGAAAATAATCGTTTTGGATTTTCAAAAAAATTCACGACATCAAGAAAACGAAAAATTGGGTTTAAACGTTTTTTCCAAAAAGCGAAACCTTTTTGGCTATTCAGTCTTTTTTAATTAAGGAAAATGTTCCACATTTCCTCTTGTATACCAAAAATATAGCAAAGCTACAAAAAAAATATAAGGGTCGAATTATATAAGATATAATAAAAAATGAAAGGGTTTTAAATAACATTTTTTTCATTTTTCCCAAACCCGTGTCTTTTTTTGTCAAAAGGGAAAAAAATCTTCTGCTATTTTTTTTTT
Organism: Arctia plantaginis; assembly: GCA_902825455.1. NCBI lineage: Eukaryota > Metazoa > Arthropoda > Insecta > Lepidoptera > Erebidae > Arctia > Arctia plantaginis. The sequence continues at coordinate 38,622 of CADEBD010000638.1, forward strand.
TTTTTTTCTCTTCCGCCCAGTGGGTTATGAAAAAAAAATTAAAAAATTTTTCAAAGTGACAAGAAAAAAAAAGAATAACCCAAAAAAAACATAAAAACCCTTAACTGATCCCAAGCATAATTATGTTTACTATTTTTGGTGGTTTTTAAAAGGGGGTGATTGTTTAAATTTTTGTAGGCATTTAGACTGAATTGCCCCTTCATTCATTAAACTCAGTATAAAAATTTAGTGTATAATTTTAAAAGAGAGTTGTTTATGTTTCGTTCAAATCGTAAGTAAAATTCAAATCGTAACTAGAAAACGCAACTACGTCTCTAGTTTCCGAAGTCGTTTCATCGTCAAAAGCACTTTTTAGGTTGTTTTAAATATAAACCTATTTGTAATTTAAGGTTAAAAAATAAATCTTTTTTTAACAAATTAAGGCCCCCTCTTTTTACTTTTAAATAAAGTCAAAACTTGGTATACAGATATTTATTTATTAAAAATAAAAGTATTTTTTTGAACCAAGCCGAGGGGATTGAAAATACTAACTTTTTTGAGATTAAAGCGTTTATTTTTCTTTTTTCTCGATAAATTTCCCCAGAAAAAATGTTTACCTTAGGAAAAATTTATTTAAAAAATTTTTTTTATTCTTTTAAGTACTGCTCGAAATTGAATTTCTATGTTTTCGGGAAATTCTAATACACAATAATCTCTATATTTTGTTCGTCCTTTATGTATGTACTGTCGAAGTCTGTGTGTAATCCATTATCGAAATTTTATTTGAGGTAATATGAAAAAAGGATCTAAAAAACCTTTCTTCTGGGGACAAAACTCTCTTGAGGAAAAAAAAATATTTTTACGCAAATAAGCCTCAAATAAAAAAAAAAATTTAACAAATTAAAAAAATTTGAAAAAAAACTTTTTTTGAAAAAAAACGTTTTTAACCCAAAGGGAAAACTTGTGTGTTTAAACTTAGTCTTGGAAAAAGTAAATTAAAATATAAATAAATTCAAAAATATTTAACTTTTAAGAAAGTCTTAAAAGAAAACCCCCCTTTGGGGTTTATATAAGTGCGCGGGGACTTTCAGACTTCTTAGGGGGGTGTTTTTTGTCCGTTTAGAACCAAAAAATTGTGTGGATCACACAAAGTTGCCCATGGGGGGTTTGAACCCACAACTTTTTTTAATTTAACCTTTTTCTAACAACTAGGGAAAAAAAAACTAAAAAAATAAGAAACTTTTTTTTGTCTCTGAAAAATAAGACAAAGTTAGAATTTAAAAAATTTATTAAAATTTTTTTTCATGTTTATTATTCTTATATATATTCGATCTTTTTATTTTTTTCATTCTTGCAATTTTGGTATAAACAGTATGGGAAAATATTTCTTAAAAAGCAGCCGTCTCGGTAACATAGTCGGGGGAAACCCGGTGTACCCCCCGAAAAGGGAAAACCCTGGTGCCCGACGTACCCGGGGCCCTCTACGGGGGTAACGACCCCCCCCGGTACAACACTCTACCCTAACGTCAAAAGTTGAAAATGCCCTTTTTGAATTGTTTTGGGCCATACTATCACTAAGTTCAGTGTACATTTAACATTATATACCGAAATTTTGATTGTCCCTTTCGTCAATGAAAATCATTCAGCTATGAAAAGGGGAATTTGCAGAATTCTTTCTGCAATTGTCTATTTGGTTATTAAAGACTGTAAATTGGAAAAAATGTTTGAACTGTTAGTTTTTTGAGTGACAAAAGTCTTTAAATTGGTTTGCCGGGGGACACTTCAAGAAAATGCGTACGCCCGCTACGTTTTTGCGCTCACAATGGAAGCGGTGAGAGGCACGCGTCTTAATATGAAAACGTGCGGATTTTTTGTATAAATTAAGTTTTAAATATAATTCTTTGTATAAAAAATGTTTTAAATTGTTTCTATTATTTCATCCTTCTTCCTATATACAAAGAATATTCCATTTTAAAAAAATTTACCACTCAAGTCTTGTCACGTAAAACTTTGCCCGTATACCCACTTTAAGGCACCAATTTTTTTTTTTGGAAACTTCATGAAGTACAAACCTTTGGCGGACGCCTTGTTGTTATTTCCGGGGGAGTGCGACTTTCTAAGGCTTAAAGGTTTTTTAAAAAGCTCGGAATTTTTCTCGTGGCATGATTCCTTCGACAGGCAAAAAAAAGAAAAGATTCTAATTGACCGCCTCGTAAGTTTGAAATAAATTTGCAATCACGAATTTTTTTTCTTTTAAATTTACTGACCGACCTCTTTTGATTCAATACGGGATTTATTCTCTCACAAAGGGTAACTTTCAAGGGAATCTTTCCCTTTGCTTTAGAAATTAAGGAACGTTTTACAATTTTTTCATCTTAGGGTAAGTTAGTATTTCTAGTAGGTTG